>FLSR01001299.1:0-33170 GCA_900092035.1 Leuciscus waleckii
CACACATCTACACACACAGTACACACACATCTACACACACAGTACACACACATCTACACACACATCTACACACACATCTACACACACAGTACACATCTAAAGGAAAAGCTCAAACACACACTACGATTCTGTCATCATCTACTGACCCTCGAGCTGTTCTTTACTGAACATATATTGAGTTATGTACACTTCCTTTTTATTTTGATTATTGCTTCGGTTGCTTTTTTTCCAATACTGGAAATGAAAGGTAAAAACTGGAATCCAGAGCAAATATTATATATATATAATATATATCAGTGGGGATTTCTTTAAGACTGCAAGAGAAGCTCGGCTTCCCCTATAATGGCAAACAATTAATGGTCAAATATGTACTATTGTATTAACGTTTTATTGACTAAAAATGCGTTAGAACACGTTCATCTCAAAGACGAGTTGGTTCAGAATCAGCTCCATATCACAGGTCAGCTGACTCGATCTCCTTCTCATTCCCGGAGCGTCTCAGAGCATTTCCCTGTTGAAGCCCAGCGTCAGTGACTTCAGTGCGGCTTTGAACAGTTTCTTTTAGTGCTTCGAAACTAGACGGTCATTGGATAAATACTGCGATTAGTGCTCAGCGTCTCTGGAGTGAATGAGGAGTGGGCTGGCCTGGACTCTGGCTTCTGCGTGATGATTGGAGGGTCTCCTTTTGATTGACAGCGATTTCATACAGTAAAAAGTTGCTGATGCTGAAGCTGTTCGAGCTCAGTCCCATCGAGGACTTCTCAAGTGTAGTCGAAACACAAACTGCTGATACTTATTTCTTGGAATTTGCTTGTCGAAATTACTTGCCAATTTTCATAATGCATTTCACACAATTATAGTTATACCTTTATTATCTTATTACTTATTATATTTTTTATATTATTATTAGTAATAATTAAAAAATAACTATCAATATAATTACAAAATATATTATTAGTAGTAGTATTATTATACTTTATTATATTATTATTTATACCTTTATTATATTATTACATTTATACTTATAGCTAACTCTGCTGGCCGTTGAGAGGACACTGGTCAAGTCACTGGAAAAGACGCCTAGTTGGTCCGAAGAGCATTTTCTTGAAAAGGAACGTAGAATTTACGTATAAATAAATGGACAATTTTTATGATGTAGGCCGAAAATGAGCTTCCCCTCTTAGACAGACCAGCAGCCGCCACTGGTATATATATATATATAATTATCATATAAAAGTATACTATTGTTATACTGTACTATATAAGCAAGAAAAAAGATAAGTAAAAAAAAAAAAAATAATAAAATAAAAATCATCTGGAAAGTATCACTAATGCCCTTTGAATAAATTATGTTTATATTACTTTTATATGTGGATGTGTGATTTATACACACACACACACGATCATACTGTAGTTCTCATGTGTGCTGAACAAACATCTGCTCATAAACCGACACGCCAAAGATGCCATGAGTCGATCCCAAGAACAACAGGAGACTCGCTGGAAATGAATATTTGTTTAACCTCTGACCTCTGACCACGGAGAACATCTGAACGTTACAGGACACGATTCATGATCAAACACAACATGATAAACCACTGCATACACACTCCAGTTCAAAAGTGTTTGATTGGTTAGATTTTTAATGTTTTTAAAATAAGTCTCTTCTGTTCACCAAAACTGCATTTATTTGATAAAAAATACGGGGAAAAAACTGTAATATTGTGAAATATTATGACAATTTAAAATAACAGTTTTCTATTTTAATATATTTTAAAATGTAATTTATATCCTGTGATCAAAGCTGAATTTTCAGCATCATTACTCCAGTCTTCAGTGTCACATGATCCTTCACAAATCATTCTAATATGATGATTTGATGCATAAGACACATTTATGATTATTATCAATGTTCAAAACAATTGTGTAAAATTTGTTCTCATGATTCTTTGATGAATATTAAGTTCAGTAGCATTTATTTGAAGTTTTCTAACATTATAAATGTCTTTACTGTAACTTTTGATCAGTTTAACTCATCCTTGAGATAAAAGTATTGATTTATTTTATTTATTTCCCACAAAAATAAAAATAAAAATTCTTACTGACCCCCAACTACCCCAAACGGTAGTGTTTAATGTTACAAAAGCTTTAGATTTTAGATAATGCTGTTCTTTTGAACTTTCTATTCATCAAAGAATCGTGAAATAAAAAGTTGAATAACTGTTTTCAACACTGATAATAATCATAAATGTTTCTTGATCATCAAATCCTCATATTAGAATGATTTGTGAAGGACCATGTGACACTGAAGACTGGAGTAATGATGCTGAAAATTCAGCTTTGATCACAGGATATAAATTACACTTTACTATATATTCACATAGAAAACAGATGATTTACATTATAATAATATTTCACAATTATTACTGAATTTTTAATCAAATAAACACAGCCTTGGTGAGCAGAAGAGACTTTACAACCACTAAAAATCTTACCAATCAAACACTTTTGAACGGCAGTGTATGAAACTACAGTAACTATGAATATCAGTTCATTATGATTATCATATCTCTTCAATTAAATGCAAAAACAAACAGAAATATGATGTGATGCGTGAGAAGATTCTTCTAACACACTTCATGGACTAATAAAACACTCACACACTCACTCAAACTTCCACAATGTTCCAGCAGCGCACGAGTTTAATGATATTGGCCACAATAATAATAATAATCACAAACTCTGATTCCCGCTGGATTCCTCCTCCGTCAGGATCTCCCGCTCCACACACACATTTGCATTCAATTACCAAATAAAAAAAGGATCAAGTGAACACAATCACTACGATTGCACTGGAAATTGTTTCCCGTGTTTGCAAGGAAAATCCAAATGAGTCCATGTGGAAACACTTCAGTGAGAGAGAGAGAGAGGGAGAGGGGGGGGGGTCCAGCGCGCTCTCGCTCTAGAGGGAGGGAGAGAGAGAGAGAGAGAGAGAGAGAGAGAGAGAGAGAGAGAGAGAGAGAGAGAGGATTAAATTCACCTTTATTATTACAATTGACTCACTATTATTACAAAAGATTTACAACTTGTAGTATGCTCACTCCACCCTAATTCGAGAAGCTACCAGACCTAAAAACATAGGCACAACACTTATTGACCTTTGCCCCAACAGTCTGGTTTTTCCTTGTCTTCCAAATAGCCAATTTTGCAGTGCCAGATAAAAAATGTATTAAAACCATCACATTTTTCTTTCGTAATGAATACTGTGGCCCGAAAATGAACAATTGAAAAGAAAAAACCTGCACCCAAAGGACAAAAAACAATTGCTTAAAAAAATCTAAAAGATTAGCCAATCGTGAACACTGCACAAAGAGATGAAACATCGACTCTGTCTCAGAACAAAACGGGCAACCCACCCCAACACTAGGATCGAGGTGTTCCACATGTCTGTTCGTAGCTATTGCACCGTGTACAATCCTCCACTGGATTACAATCCTCCTCCACTATAGGGTACGCCAGCTGCCTTTAGAGGAAGAGTCAGATCCAAAGAACTGTGTCCATCATGTTGAAGAAACTCCATTCAAAAATTGCAATTTGGAAACTTTAACACATCAAATAGAGAGATTTCTTTCCAGCAGAATCAAAACCTTCCAGAACTGGTGTTTTCAGAGTCAGTAAACGGCTTTCATCTTCTACCCAGTCAAGCCGCGCTTACATTGATTAATGGAAAAAGATGACCATACCCCTCAACCCACTCATTTAGGGCTTCTGGGTCTTTCAAAAAAACTTGATAATCTGTGTTCAAGTCCTTGAAAATCTCTGCAATGCACTGTTGTAAAAACCGGATTGATTTCACACCACTCTTGGCTCAAGTCTTGCGACTCACTTCTCAGGATATGTCCCAGCTTGTTGCACAACAGTCGTGCTCGCACATTTTCAGATGACGACAGTCTTGAAGATAAAAAAGGAGTTAAAAAAAACAATGGTTCCTCAAACAACCAATGACCAGCAGGTGTATTAGGTGATCTTGATACGATAAAGACCTTCCAGGCCTCCAGCACAGGCTTCCAGGTGAGATCCACCATTTCTTTCTCTTGCAATTGCATTAAAAACAAATGTTTGTCAAAGCCCATTCCACCTGCCCTCCTCAAAAGAGCTGCTGAAGTGTCCATCCAGGCAGAGTTTTTATTGAACAAGAGTCTTTGGGGATTTAAAGGGATAGTTCGGCCAAAAATGATATTAAACCCATGATTTACTCAACCTCAAGCCGTTCGAGATGCATATGTCAATCATTTTTCAGACCAACACATTTTCAGTTATTTTAGAAAATGTCTTAGATCTTTCAGTGGTTATAATGTCAAGTTATGGGGTCCACCTCCTTCAAGTCCCAAAAATCTGCATGCATTAGACATTCCGTCTAAACTCGGTAACCATGTGTTATTTATCCCTAGGTTCATTTTTCACCGGAATTGTCCTTTAAGCGCGCTGCAGGCGGCGATAATACACTCGCGTTTCGGGAGTCGGGATAGACGGAATTGTCACTTGCATAATCGGGCCAGCATTGCATCATGAGTAACTAAAGTTTACCATTTGCACGTCTTTTTAAGTCTTACCAGTTTAAACATTCACGCGATTTTAAACTATTCGGTACTTGAACGCTGTCTGAGAGATGTTTCTCTGCACACATACATAGAGTAAAGCCGCCTCACACACAGCTCGTGGGTAACAAAAGTTATTTTTCATGGATTATATCGCTTTAACAGTCAAAAACATGCGAAAGTCTTGGTGAGTATCCTCTAAACACAGTCGGTTATGTCTTAAGCATAAATCGCACGTGAGCGTATAATGAACACAGGATCCGTGCACTAGCTCTTAAAGGGACACAGAATATGTGTCTGTCATTCATTTGGTTGTCAAAACAACAAAACATAGCTTTCATTTTAAGGAATCAGGATTAATAGCCTATGCATTTAATTTAGTCAGGACTAAAATACTACCCAGTGTAATTTTACATTTGATTACTTTATTCAGTCTCTGTAGTATTTCTGAATACTCGTGTTAGACCTAAGCAAACACTTTTCTCTTTATTTCTCTTTATTGGTATCTTTATTCTGTTGTATATATTTGTGCTACGGTTTTCAATTTAATTCAAAGATTGAAATCAAGCTTCCTTGAGTTGTGTAAATTCTTAAGAACAAAATTACCCCATTGTAAAAATGCAATGAGTGAGCATACATTTAGGCCACCCTTTCATTCAAATACAACCCCAGTTCTCTTTTTTTTTTCTCTTGCAGGTTGTTAAACAGATTAGGATCATATCTATTAATTAGATCCACGTCCATATTTGATATGTCCTTTTCAATTGACTGAATAATTCCTCTTAATTTAATAGTGGAATTAGCAGTATGTTGCAAACAAAACAATTTAATGTTTGTTTTCCCTATTTCCCACCACTGTTTTAAAGTTTCAAAAGTGCCTTTACACAATCTCCACTGTTGCCAAAAAGTCTCAAAATGTTTGCAAAAATTAAGATCTTGAAGCAATTTAGTGTTAAAATGCCAGTAAGAAGACCTCTTTGTACACTTGGACATATTTATAGTAAGAGAAACCAAATGATGATCTGTGGCAATCAATACTCCGACTACTAAGATGATTGGACATACAGATCCTATCCAATCGAGCAGCACTGACTCTGTTATCTGTCATTTTAATCCAAGTATATTGTCTCACTTGTGGATGTTTGATCCGCCACATATCTAAAAGATCTATTTCTCAAATTATTTTTGATAATTGAGATGAAGACTGAAGATGAGGTTCTTCACTTGTGCGATCAATAGTAAAATTCTCAGTACAATTCCCAATCACCTCCAATGATTATATTCCACAGCACGTCACATTAAAGCATTTCTTAACATCCTGAAAAACATGTGTCGTTCATGTCCCACATTAGGTGCATAATCTGCATATGCATTTACAAAGTAAAAAAAGAGCTCCATCAATATCAGCCTTTACTACTACTAATCTTCCATTTACAGGTTCCTCTTTTTTTTTTAAACATTAACTCTTAGATCTGGAGAGAATAAGATTGCGAACCCAGCACTCACATTTGTTTTATGGCTAAGTATGTATTGCCCTTTCCACCATAATCCCCACTCAAATTCATTAGCATTATCGCTATGAGTTTCTTGAAGGAAAATAACATTTAATTATTTTTTTTGCTCTATTGTTTCAGAAACAAGCGCACGCTTACATTCATCTCTTCCACCATTAATATTAAGTGAGCCAACCCTCAATACTTCCATTAAAAATACTGAGAGAAAGAGCAGACAGGCAGAAAAGAGCAGAAATATAGAAGATGACACCATGTGAAGCTTAAAATTACAACAGTACTCTTGACGTTCTCGAGCCTTTCTAACAGTGGTTAAGTGCTTCTTTAGACGAAACCTCTTCTTTTCGCTCAGGAGATCAACCCCCACAGTCTTCTGAAGAAAACTAACTGACTTTACAAATTTCTCTACATCAGGAACGAATTCTTTAACATCAACCTGCTTTCCAAAAGTAGTATCTATAGAAACTGATCAATTTCCTCTAAAGTATATAAAGAGAGCTCCTTCTGGGGATCTTTGAGAGCTCTCTTCAAACCCATACTGTGAGCAGTCCATATCCAACACAGAAGCAGACTCATCTGACAAATCATCCTCTACTGCTGTCACTGAATCTGTTCGACTCTTCTCTGCATCACACACATACTGAGCACAACTAGTACTTGGCGACACATTCATTGTCATGTTCAACAACTAAGTGTTCTTTACTCTTAACCACATCATCACCAGTATATGAACTTGTTGCTGCTACCACTGGTATCTCTGAGGTATTCACCTCTGACTGCCTTACCTCTGTAGGCCTAAATCTCCTCCTGACCGGTTTGTATGGATGAAGCCTGAGCATTAGTCTCTATCACTGGGCTGATGTTTTCCTGTCCACGATCTTTATGCGGACACATCTGCCGTTTATGGCCGACATCGCCACATTCAAAACAACGCAAACTTCTGGTAGTTGCATAAATCATATGCGCTCCCCCTTCATGTTTTATACGAAAAGAAATGTTAAGTGTGCGATCTGGTGATTCTAAAAACATGTAAACCTGTCTCCTAAAAGACATGACATGCTTCAGTGACGTGTTCTTACACCCAGTGGCGGCGCCAGGGAGGAGCTAGGTGGTGCTGTAGCTCCCCCTATAATAGCCATAGCACCTGCCCAGCACCCCCAAGAATTGTCTGTAATTTTTTATATTTATATTTATATTTTAATGTCATGTTTGAATAGTCTTTTTCATGTTGTTAAAAATAGGAATTAAATAATAATTAAAAAATCGGGCGCGGGCGCCGTGAGCGCTGAGCGAGCAGGAACCTACTGTCTATGGCAGGAACGAATAAAGTTAGTGAGTTGTCGTCGTAAAATATGGATAAAGCAAAAAAGCTGTCGGGGACTAAAAATAGAAAAAGAAAGCAGCTAAATAAGTGGATGGTGAAAGGCTACAGGTAGGATTTTGTTTTGTGTGACGTCCAGGCATGTAGGCTAATGCCATCGGGACTATCGGGAGATTCTCGGTGGGCCGACGTGCTTTTTGGGCCGATACATCTCTTTTTTTTTCTTTTTTTTTTTTCTTATCGGCCCATAAACAACGCCGTACTTCGGCGGCCCATTCGTTTTGTTTTGCTTAATTGGCGGCGCTGGGTTGGTGCCGGTGTAATGCATTGGTCAAAAAAAGTCTGCGTTAGTTTTTTTTCTTCTGCCACCCCATGAAACATATAGATCAGCGGCCCATTGGTTCTTTTCTTGATTGACACCAAAAATGAAAATTCTGTCAGTAATTACTCTCCCTCATGTTGTTCAACCCCGTAAGACTCTCGTTCATCTTGGAACACAATTAAGATATTTTTGATTAAATCTGAGAGACTCCTCCACAGGCTTCTAAGACACTATAACTTCCTGGTCCAGAAAATGCATTAAAGAGATCGTTAATATAGTCCAAGTGACTCCAGTGGCTCAATCTTAAGTTTATAAAGCGACGAGAATACTTTTTGTGCGCAAAAAACCCCCAAAATAACAACTTTATTCCTCTATTCATTTTCTTCTCTCTGGGCCTCGAGCACAGCGCGTCTCTGTTGTGCATCACACGCATCACACACAATGATGCGTGTCGACCAATAGTGACAAGCGTCACAGCATCACAAGCGTCGACCAATAGTGAGCCTACGTGGTGACGTACAACACAGACGCGCTGCGCTAAAACACTATGTGAACTAACTCGAGGCCCAGAGAGAAGGAAATGAACAGTGGAATAAAGTCGTTATTTTTGGGGGTTTTTGCGCACAAAAAGTATTCTTGTCGCTTTATAAACTTAAGATTGAGCCACTGGAGTCACTTGGACTATATTAACGATCTCTATAAAGCAAGTTATAGTGTCTTAGAAGCCTGTGGAGGAGTGAGACAGCTCTCAGATAATCAAAAATCAAAAATATCTTAATTTGTGTTCCGAAGATGAACGAGAGTCTTACGGGGTTGAACAACATGAGGGGCCCACCATGGTTACATTTATTTGATCAGAAATACAGTCAAACAGTAATAATATTGTGAAATACTAATTTTGTGAAATATTATTACAATTTCCCCCAAAAAATTACATTTTAATTTATTTTGAAATTTAATTTAAGACTTTTCAGCAGGCATTTCTCCAGTGTCACATGATCCTTCAGAAATGTTTTACTGTCACTTTTGACCAATTTAATGCATCTTTGCTGAAAAAGAGTATCCATTTCTTAAAAAGTGTAAGCGGAAATGGAATTATGCAAGTGTACGTCAAATTGGCCCATAATGGCTAGGTGGGGACAAGTGGTATGATTGTATCACAGTGCTAGGAAGAATGACATCATGTGCATAAAATCATTGCAAAACACTCAAAGGGAACACAATGTATGACTGTGTTGGAAACAGAGGACTCAAACAGTGCAGTTTCTGTCATATTGACTTTTGCATAGATTTTTTTTTTATCCTCTTTTCCCTCACACAGTCATACTTGTACATTAACTATGTTTCAGAGGCCACATACATACTGAGTTTTTGTGTTCCTATTGAATATATCTGAACATTAATAGCCATCAAAACCACTATTATGGACTTTCCCAGGTATGTGATGTTTTATATTACGATATTAAACATCACAGGACTCTGGGAGCTCTGTGGCAAAACCCTATTCATAAAAATTAAATTAAATCTTACAAGTCGCGTTAATGGTTAATCTAATGTCATTTGCTCGCAGTTTAGCTCCTAAAACAAAATTGTACTTGACAACTCGTAGGCGTTGTGGCGAGGGATTGGCCAGACTCTTGTTTGGGTGCTGGAAATCTTGCGTGCTCTCAGTCTTCACTCCAAGGTCAGGAGTGCTGGGAAGAAGGGCTGGACTGAGAAGTCTCTCCTGCATGTCGCACTTCAAACAGACTGCAGAGGGGGACATGAGCAAAAGCAACATCACATACACCTAAATAATAAGCAAACACACAATACACAACACAAGCTTCGCAAAAATATTCATTTTGGAGATGCGTACAGAAAGAAATAGATTTTCGAATAAATATTTTAGTAGATAAACCTACATCTAAGTCTGAAATAAATTCTTAAAATTCGTTTATAAACTGTATACCTGGGCTTGGCCTGTTGTTGGCAGGATGTGGTGTAGAACCCTGTGCTGTGAGAGAAGCGGGTAACAACAAGTGCAGTTGTTCTCTGTCTGCGCCCTGGTCATGAAGCCACATTTTCAGAGCACTCTCCAAGGCCACAACTGTACCCTCCACCAGCTGGAGGTCCATCTCTGTCCCCAGCATCAGACTTTCTACTGGAGGAAGGGAAATACATTACACCATTGAATTTATGAGAAAAAATAACTAAGATCAAGTTATCCACTTAGTTTTCAAACCGAATTAAGATATTTCCTGTGAATGTGCAAGACTTCGGATTCAGTAGCCTCTATAGGTAGTGCAGTAAACAGTAAAACTATTTGTTTATGATTACAATAATAAATAAAAATAATATAACAACAAATACCAGTTTGCAATATTAAGCAGCATAACAGACTGTTTTTGTACAGCTAAAATAAATGGAAGCAGCTGAGACTGGAAGTTAAAAATGGCTGCACCCACTCTTACATTTAAAACAAGGTGGATATCGAACTCCTGTTTACCTTGATTCAAACTAGTAGCATAATTGTTCAGGGGTTCATAATAAAAATGCTGTTCAAATCAAACCAGTGTTAATCCATGACCTTTCTCCTTTTTCTTAATTATTAGGGCCCTGTTATGACGTTTGACCCCTGAACTTCATTCTTTAGATAAAACAACATCTGTCAACTAGCAAATATGGGTGCTTCTCAAATGGAAGGCTAGCTCATGAGGCTGTGTAGGCCTTCGGAGGCTTGTAGGCTAGTCTTCCTCAGCATTAAAAGCTAAAATGAAACAGTGTAGTAATTGCGCATGGCTATGCACATGTTTCTGGAACATGTTTACTTTTGGAAAAATACTTTGTATTGAAAATCTTTATATTAACTGGCTTTCTATTAATGTAATACAGTGAATGACAACTGCCTGTGGTCTCCCAGTGGCTTATATTATTGGCAGTTTAGTGTGTTAAGATTAATTTACACCAAAACAAAAAATAACATGTATGCCTTCATCTCAAAAAACTTTATTTTTGTTTTACAGACAAGCTCAGTGCTGAGTTCTTTTTCGTGAATTTGAATTTGTGCAAAAGATTGTGGGTGAATGAAGGACGCAAAGAATGCATCCTTGAAAATGAGCCGAATGAAGGATGTGAAACAAAGACTGCCTTCCAAGGAACCTTCAAATTGAGATGGCCTTCAGCTGCACTTGATGATGTAGTAGCCAAGATATGCAGCCTCACTAGGACACAGCCTTCCATTTGAGAAGCACCTATGTCCTTGAGACAAATGTTGGAGTATTCAAAACAACCAGTAGAGGATGCTGTTAAGCCAATTCTCTCTTATCAAGAATAAACATTCCAAAGACAGCTTGAAATGTCTCAAAATGTGCTTGTGCTGTGTGATATTTAATCTTGCAAATATTTACATAATAAATTCTTGCTATGTTAGCTGTTTTATGCTGAAATTTGTGATGTAAACTAGAATCCAGTTTCCCCTAGCTAAAACTCTAATTTCTAGTTAAAATGATTGTATGTATAGTATTTAAAGTCTTTGACATTTATGTTAAGTTCAGAAATATAGTTAAATGTCTTAATTTATTATCTACTCATTCACTATTGTCAACTTTCTTTAGTTAATCATGAGGAAACATTTATAAGAACCAAAGCATTAAAAGGATGCAGCAACATAAAAGGCAGCAGCTTTTGTGGCAGCACAAAGTGCAAATAACGATAGATGTTATTTACATAGTGAACATAGCACTACGTTTAAATAGCAGCAAAAAGTAATTTTTCCGGCTGAAGTAGAGCCCATGCAGCAAGGCAATTGGGTGACGGTGAGACGCTGTAGTTGCGGGACAAAACACCGCTCTTCCGTTCTGATTACAACATTAAACAGGTTCTCCCCACTCAGTGAAACACCCACTGAGAATCCTGTTGATTGTGCCCTAGTTATTGGCGATTTTATTACACGGAACGTGAAAATAGAGACACCAGCCACCATAGTCACATGTTTGCCGGGAGCCAGAGCGCCTGACATCAAAGCAAATTTAAAAGTGCTGGCAAATGCTAATCGTAAATTCTCTAAGATTATTATTCACGTCGGCACAAATGATGTTCGACTCCGCCAGTCGGAGATCACCAAAATTAATATTAAACACCGGACTCGGGACCACCGGACTCGAGACCACCGGAACTGGGACCACTGGACTCGGGACCACCGGAACTGGGACCACCGGACTCGGGACCACCGGAACTGGGACCACCGGAACTGGGACCACCGGAACTGGGTCTGCGGAACAGTACGGATGGAGCCTTTCTCCTCCTCCTGTGTTTAGGAGCCACCGGACTCTGGACCACCGGCACTGGGACCACCGGAACAGTCACAGAGGAGGTCTTCCTTCTCCTCCTCTGTTTCCGATGGCAATGTGCAGGTTCTGAGCTGGGCGGAATCAGTGGTGAAGGGTGCTTAGGGGAATTCAGCGCCATGGCCTCTTCAGTCTGGCGGGCCCAAAAAGCCAGGCCCTGAAAAATGTTCATGCTGCTGGACCCATTGTGTCACGGAGTCCTTCTGTCACGATCCACACATACAGGAAAGGGAGAGAAACAGGTGGATCCAAAAGCAGCAATTTTATTAGTAGGGCAATCCAATTCGTCGTCATCCATGCAGGGGTCAAAATCCATATTAGCAGTCCAAAGATACAAAATAAACAAGGAACAGAACAAGAACAGACTTGCGAAGTGTCAGTGACATATAACAAGGACTCCGTAACACATACTAAAACAGACAGGGTATAAATACACAGGTAAATGACAATACTCATGGGGAATAGGCTGAGTGTAATAATGAGTGACAAGGGACAGCTGAGTGCAATGAAGAGACAAGGATCGTGGGGAATGTAGCTCAATTGTTACATACACCGTGGGGAAGGAGGACATCTAGTGGTGACCCAGGGAACACAACCCAGACACTGTGACCGGGGGAGCCAGATCATAGCAGGTTGAATTAACCCTCTGAGGTCGAGAAACGCGCCCCCGCGTTTTGCTGGATTTTCTTTACATTGTAGTACAATAAACTTAAATTACTCCGTCATTTATGGTTATACAGAAAAAAGAAATATAAAAAAATAATCTGTGATATTTTCTACTTTTGTATGTGTCCACTTACAAATCAAAACATTGTGCTTTTGTAAAATAAAGAAAATAAACAGGGTGTGCGTTCTGCCTCTCCGTCGCTTAAATCATTATATTTTTTTGTTTTATTTATTTTGTGATTTTATAAGAATTACTTATTGTATTTTTTGTATATTTAAATACAATTTAAATAATTAAAATTTATATTTAAAGTTTTTTTTAAATTAATTAATTAAATTAAATATTTATTTTAAATTTATTTCATGACTTTTTGTAAACTTATTTAATTGAAACTATTTATTACGTATTTATTGAAGTGAAGCTCCAAAGGGAAACGATTTGTCTTTATGATCTTTCATCACGTTAGTTTAGGCTAGTGGAAAACAACTGTCAAAAAGTTATTTTTATATTTATATATTAACAAAATCAATTTGTTTTTATTTTATCGTAATATTTATTTATTATGTAGATGTTTGATTAATGTCATTTTAAATAATTTCAATTTATACTTCAAGAATAGTAATTACATTTAAATTGTAATTTAATTAAATAATTTTATTATGTTTTATTTTGATTTAAATTTATATTCTCAGTATTTTTACAATTACTTTTTATTTTAATTGTAAATTAATTCAATTAAATTAGTTTTATCAAATTTTATTTATTTATTTATGTATTAATTAATTAATTAATTTATTTATTTATTTTAATGATTATAAAAATGACAAAATAACTTTTTGACAGTTGTTTTCCACTAGCCTAAACTAACGTGATGAAAGATCATAAAGACAAATCGTTTCCCTTTGGAGCTTCACTTCAATAAATACGTAATAAATAGTTTCAATTAAATAAGTTTACAAAAAGTCATGAAATAAATTTAAAATAAATATTTAATTTAATTAATTAATTTAAAAAAAACTTTAAATATAAATTTTAATTATTTAAATTGTATTTAAATATACAAAAAATACAATAAGTAATTCTTATAAAATCACAAAATAAATAAAACAAAAAAATATAATGATTTAAAATGATATTTATAAAAAATATGCAAATTACAACAAAAAAAAGGTATTTTAGTCATTCCTATAAAAGTGTGCCACCAAGCTACTGACTGTAAATTAAAAATGTGTTCTATAAATTAAGGTTCTATATGGATCATCAAGCTGTTTCTGATGGATAAAACCTCACAATGTGCATCTATAGCAAGAACGCAGATATCTAGCGAGTTAAATGCAGAATATATCATAATGATCTGAGTTTCCTCTGAATAAATCTCAAGATCTGTATTTCCAAAGCCGTTTTTCACAGAATCAATATTTCATGACCAATTTTCATATGAGAATGACAGATGATAATGGCGTCTGATGGGGGTGATTTCCCCTCAGCGAGGGCTTCTGGGTAAACGGTCTGGTTATTGTGTGTTACAGCTGAGATGTCTGAGTGTGTGACGGCGCTTTCAGTCAGTGTGCTGAATTTGCATGAACACACACTCTCCCAGCTCGCCCGCTATTCTGGTGAAGATGAACTCAGATTATTGGACTAGAAATTCAAAAAACATACAGTAAGTCTCACCTATAAATGTCATTTGATTCTCTTTTAGAGCACAACTCAAAAACAATACAAAAACAAATAATTAAAAAGATACATAACAGTATCAAGTGACGATGCATCGCCTGGAAACAGAAATGTGATACTATAATGCTGCTTTCAGAACAGTTCTTAATATAAACAATAATAGTCTGTTTAAAAACTGGCATGATAAAATCGTTCAAAGGTATAAATATATTTTCATCATCATCAAGGGCCTATAGATGTACTAACTAGGCCTAATTAAATCATTTTAATCATAATTAAATAATATGCAGCACATACTTGCGCTAATATTCGTTGCATAATATGATTAGAGAAAACGTATTAATTAATACAAATAAATTTTAAATTAAATGAAATAAAAAATGAAAATAAATAAGTTATTCATTTTATTATAAATAAAAAAAAATTTAAAAAAAAAAGAAAAAAAAAGCATGTTCCCCAAATAATCAGACTTGGCAGAATCTGAGTTTGACACGTCTGTCTTACAACCAACTCCACTTTCTCCAAATGTTCTGTAGATCAGCATTCGTTCTTCCCCAGCCGACAGTGTGAAAGTTTCCAGCAACTTCCCGATGAAAACTTTCTGAATGTTTCATGAGCAAAAAGTGCACTTCCACCCAAAACTAAAGCAGAACAATTAGAAGTGCGGTGAGCCCGATCCCGGACGGCCTGTCAAGCACATCTCACACACTGCACACATCTCACACACACACACACACACACACGCGTCTCTGCGCTTCGCCTCTGACGGGGTTAAATCCTGTCACTGTGGTCCCAGTGCGCACAGCAGGGTTTCAAACCATTAAACACTCTCTCACACTGTCACAACCAGCCGTCAACACACACTCAATCCTGCGTTCACACTTACACCTGTTTAAGTGTGTGAAACACCTGAGAATCCATGAGGCGCGTCGGTTTAGAGCAAAGATGTTCTAACTCAGTATTTTTTGTTTGAATTCCAGTCCAATTACCTGAGAAGCAAAATCATGTTTCCTGAAAAATGTATCAAAACAAAATACCCCTATTATACTATTTTAAAGGTTCCTATTTAGTCTCCTACACTAGATTTACATGCATCTAAAGTCAAAAACATTAGTTTCCTCTAATCTCGACTTCAGCATAGCTCTTTCCTCTCAGTGTCTGAAACGCTTCCATCGAAGATTCAGTCTCTCTAAGCTCCGCCTCTCTGAGAGCTGCTCTGCTGTGATTGGTCAGAAAGCAAATGCTCATCATATCTGAATCTCAGCTCTTGATCAGTCTCTCTAAGCTCCGCCTCTCTGAGAGCTGCTCTGCTGTGATTGGTCAGAAAGCAAACGCTCATTATCATATCTGAATCTCAGCTCTTGATCACAGTGATACGAACAGTAACGATGGCGTGGGTTTTACCGTATCAATCTCAGAGTCTTCTCGACACGAACAACACGAACTCTTCCAGTCTCAGATACACTACAGTGTTTGAGGGCGGAGCTAAGAGACACCATTCAGCCAATCAAGACCAGAGGCGGGCATTATGCAAATTAGTTACATTGCTACACTGTAACGAAAGGTCATTTCTGAAAACGCATAAGAGGCACATTAAGTGACAATCAATTATAATATATTTGTCAGAAACAAGACTTAACATCTTCAGTCGTATCTTGATTTGAGAATGTTTAGACATTTGTGCTAGACTGGGAAAACCCAGACAAACTTCCGGCAAATTTAGATTTGCTCTGCATGTAGTCTGGCAAAGAGCTCATTCAAGCCCATTTCTAATCTGTCCAAATCGACAGTCTCCATGAAAGACCCACTGGCAGATGAACGTGCTGCTACATTTCTCTCCGAAACGGTAGGAAATTAAAATTAGATTTATAGAGGATTTTAACTGTGACAAGATGATTGACAGGACAGTTTATGTGACAGGATGCACGCGACAGATCCGTCTGATAAAGATGACGAAGTAGTATGTCCCAAAGCTTGCCTACTTTTTTGCTACACATTCAAAAGTAAATACCTTTTCTTCACAAAAAGAGTACATACTTTTATGGCGTAGTGTAACTTAGGCGAATTGGGCTTTACACGATGACGATCGCTCTGATTGGTTTTAGGTCAGAGGCATTTGAGCGACGTCCGTTGGTGACGCCCCTTGGAAATGAGTTATTATGAAGCTTTGCCAGACCATAACTCAGTTACTACTGAGAATGGTCTGGTTTTAACCAGGCTATATTTGTGCTGGAAAACAAGACAAAAATACAATGCAGAAGGTTTTTTTTTTTTTTTTTGCAGTGTGAACACATGAAATATCTGTGCAATTTACCCAGGATGCCTAGCTCATGTGTTCCTCACAAAAAGAGAAACAAGAGGGATATAAAAGCAAGGTGCATATAAAAGTGTATCGTGTGCATTAGTCACAGGGGCCGTAATAAGAGCCACATAAAGCCCCGCGCCGCGGTTATTACCTCCAGTGGGGTCGTTAGCACATGCCAATTTAAGGGCTCTAGATTAGCACGTTATACAAGAGCAGAGAAACAACAGCGAACCACAGTCGCGGCGTCACTGGAGATTTACGAGCGAAATATCAGAGGCTGTTATGAGCAACCAGGAGATCAGATCATCTGCAACCCTGAGACAAAACTTATGTTTCTGGGAAAGTGTTGCTAACGCTAATGCTAACGCTATGAGGTGAAATATTTATCTCATGTATTTACCTTTTCACACTATAGCAATAAACACCATGCAGGGGTTTTACCACAGTTTCCACACAACATGAAGAGAAAATACTTTTTATATTCTACATTGTAAGCGAGTTGACACACAAACCCGCCTCCTCTCACTCACTCACTTCATTTGCTCTGGATGAATATTGTTGGTGTTACAGGGCTTGTATTTCGGTGAGGGATTGTGTGTATTGCGCATAATTTCACTCATCCACATATGTTGTGCTCACACCCAAAGAGAGCGCACATAAAGACACCTCTCAGAACTAAACTGAGTTCTTTGTCCTGCTTTAAGTGCAATAAGGAATAGTTTACTTACAAATGAAAATTCTGTCATCATTTACATTCTTCTAGGGCTGGGAATCGATAAAATTTTTTTTACTAATTAATTGCACAATTTGCTGTAATTAATTGCAATTAATTGCATTTCCCCCAAGCTTGTAATCATCAAATTTAAACTTAGAATTCCTAATTAAATTAAACAACACAGGAAAAAAATAGCCCTATATTAAAATAATATTAAACATCAATATATCAATATATTATTCTTTTTCAATAATCAATCAACAATCAATTTAACAGAATTTTTGGAATTTTTTTTTTACTAATCATCAAAATAAAATATAGTCCTACAAAGCTATTATTACCAGAGCATGTGATCAGAGCATTTTACCATTGTTGCCCAGCATGACTATACCAGCTCAGCAAACAGAAGTCTACTACTGAGAAATGTCACGTTATTTGAGCGGACTTTGCTTTTCCAGTGCGTGATCGGCACATGATTGGAGCGTTTGGGCCGTTAACGACAGAGCAGAACGTGCAGCGCAAACACAGAGCGGAACATTGAGCAGAGAGCGCAGCCTGCCGACACACACACACACACACACACACACACACACGGAACGGAGAGCGCAGCACACACACACACGGAACGGAGAGCGCAGCACACACACACACGGAACGGAGAGCGCAGCACACACACACACGGAACGGAGAGCGCAGCACACACACACACGGAACGGAGAGCGCAGCACACACACACACGGAACGGAGAGCGCAGCACACACACACACGGAACGGAGAGCGCAGCACACACACACACGGAACGGAGAGCGCAGCACACACACACACGGAACGGAGAGCGCAGCACACACACACACGGAACGGAGAGCGCAGCACACACACACACGGAACGGAGAGCGCAGCACACACACACACGGAACGGAGAGCGCAGCACACACACACACGGAACGGAGAGCGCAGCACACACACACACGGAACGGAGAGCGCAGCACACACACACACGGAACGGAGAGCGCAGCACACACACACACGGAACGGAGAGCGCAGCACACACACACACGGAACGGAGAGCGCAGCACACACACACACGGAACGGAGAGCGCAGCACACACACACACGGAACGGAGAGCGCAGCACACACACACACGGAACGGAGAGCGCAGCACACACACACACGGAACGGAGAGCGCAGCACACACACACACGGAACGGAGAGCGCAGCACACACACACACGGAACGGAGAGCGCAGCACACACACACACGGAACGGAGAGCGCAGCACACACACACACGGAACGGAGAGCGCAGCACACACACACACGGAACGGAGAGCGCAGCACACACACACACGGAACGGAGAGCGCAGCACAACAGACGGACACAGCAGAACACGCACACGCACGCACGCACACACACACGCACGCACGCACACACGCACACACGCACACACGCACACACACACACACACACACACACACGTGATGGCCGGATCTCACTGTCCTGTTACCCTGATTTGCTGCTGAAACCGAGAGCTTTTACGAGTTCCCTGAGAACACACGTTCCACACCACATGAAGTCTCTCCTCCTCCTCTACTTTTATACGTCCATCAGGACGCCGGTGAAACTTATGAATTTTAAATGTCGTAAAATAAATATTGCACAATCATTTTTATGGCTGTTGGGGTCAGAGCTGAGACGAGGACATAATGAATCCTCCAAAGTCCATTTGGGTTTTAAATAGTGAAAACCAATAACGCATCTCTCCTGAGAGAAACACACACATTACAGCAACACACACACACACACTGCAAACATGACGTCCCTCCTCAGTGTGTCTGTCTCGATTTCCAGCACAAATATCTAAACATTTTTAAATCAAGATATATTTACTGGAGAAGAAGAAAAATGTTGAGTCATGCTTTCTAAAAAATCGATTAAAAATAAAGGAGTTTTTGCTTAAAATAAATGCAAATGGAGTCAGAAAAATAATTTTGTTTTCACTTGGAATTAAGATTATTTTCTGACTCCACTGGCAGATTATTTATTTTTTTCTTGATTTTGAGCAAAATCTCAGTTAATTTCCAAAAACAAGTCTTAATATCTTCAGTGATTTTGCTTCTTCTCCAGTAAATGCATCTTGATTTGAGAATGTTTAGATATTTGTGCTGGAAATCGAGACGAACATCATGTTTTTCGTAGTGCATCCACTTGTAACTTATAAAACGGTCTGCAAGACACAGAATGTGTGTGTTTATAAGATAACTGATGTGCGGCAGCTTCAGAAACTCATAAGCGTTTCTATGAGTGAATATATTGATGGTTTATATGGAGTTTAATGGATGGAGAACTGATAAAATCAGCTCACGCTTCAGAGATGAGTTGATGAAACACGTCTGACGCAGTTACACAACGCTCAATCTCAACTCTCAATCATTAAACTCTTTTACTTACTGACTCACTTTATATTGATTTTCATTGTAATCGTGTGGAACTGGGGAAATCAAGGAGCGAGTCTGAGTTCATTACAGAAATACACTGATGAAGATCATTCGAGTTCATATACTTCTGTTCAAAGTTTGGGCTTTTTTAAGGTTTTTGAGCTTTTTTTAAGTCTCTTATGTTCACCAAGGCTGATCAAAAATAGTGTAGAAAATGTGAAATATTATTCTAATGTAAATCATCTGTTTTCTATGTGAATATATAGTAAAGTATAATTTATTCCTGTGATCAAAGCTGAATTTTCAGCATCATTACTCCAGTCTTCAGTGTCACATGATCCTTCACAAATCATTCTAACATGATGATTTGATGCTCAAGAAACATTTATGATTATTATCAGTGTTGAAAACTCAGTTTTTTGTGTGGAAACCATGAAACCAGATGTTATTTTTATATTATTACATCTGCACAGCTGTCATATACTGTGCATAAACATATTAATTGATGCGAAACTAAACATCTAACTATAGAAGGTTGTCAGGTTCTTCTGTACATTTACAACTTTTATTAGACAATTTTATATCAATACCGACTTACACACTTCAAAACATGATGTTCTTCCTCAGTGTTTCTGTCTCGTTTTCCAGCACAAATATCTAAACATTCTTAAATCAAGATACATTTACTGGAGAAGAAGCAAAATGACTGAAGATATTAAGACTGAACAATGAAGTGAGTTTGTGCTTAAAACAAGAACAAATATCTGACAATGGAGTCAGAAAAATACACTTAATTCAAAGTGAAAACAAGATGATTTTTCTGACCTCACTGGCAGATTTGTTTTTCTTGTTTTAAGCACAAATTTGCAAAAAATTGTGAAACATTTTTATGTTCAAGTAAATGCAAATGAGCTGCTGCTCCCGGCACAGTGAAATCATGATCAACCACCCCATTAATATTATTATACTTGATTATAATTTTTTTTACAAATAATTTTTTTATTTAATAATTCTAAAACACACATAGTAAAATGCAACCTACCATTAGTACAGTTAAGATGGCAAATAAACATAAGAACTTTATAAAGCAGTAAAAACACGCTCATATCTTCCGTTAATGAAATGAGCGCAGCATGACGTGCGACTGAAGGAGGATTTGAAGGAAAATCACTCGAGTGTGTTTGCTGCCATCAACAAACGTGTCCGACTGAAACACACTCACTCTATTACTTAGGAAATGTCACTTGTGTTTTGTGTGAGCGGCGTTTCTATGTCCATTAGCTTTCCTGTGACTCGTTCTGTTTTCTCCTCACGCTGGTCTTTCATCTGTAGAACAGCGAATCAAAGGCCGAGTCTTTTAGCATCATCGTTATCTTAAACGCACCAATGGCACGGCTTGATCTCCTCGCACAAAACAACAGACACATCGAGAGAGATCTACGGCTTCTGCATCAGACGGACACAGAATTAGACATTAAACTGTTAAGCAAACACTAAAATCAAACAATCTCTATTAATAAGACCATGAACTGCATTGTAGACCCAAAAATATACGAAATAATTACATTCATATTCATGCATTTGGCACGTGCTATTGTCCAAAGTGGGTAAATTTGTAAATATAAAAAAATTATTATAATCAATAATAAATATTTATTAAATAAATTACTATTATTAATAAAAAAAAATCATAATAAAATGCAACCTGCCATAATATAGATGAATTGTTGAGTTAAGATGGATAAAGCACGGAGAAACACTTGTCATTTCTTCTGTTGTTGATGTCGAAGGTCGTGTGTCAATCAAACTCTCGTTCATCCGTCATGTTGTAGAAGCTCGTCAGATTAGACAGATCGTGTGACGCCCTCATCTCCAATAAACTACATTTGTAAATGTTTTTGTGGTGAATTAGTGGCTGTCATGAAAAACAAACTCAAACTATAAACAGAAACAACACATTTATCCGCATTATGAATTTCCCTATTCAATTTTCCACGTTAATGATTTTGTATTTTATTGTGTCTGTTCAGTTCATGCCTGATTTTGAGGGCATTTTTGTTTCTTTTGTACAGTAAACAATGTAGAATCAGTGATGTGAAGGTCAGGCGTTTTCAGCGGCTCAGCTCTGAATATATGACAAACACACGTGTGATCCGCATAATGATGGACTCTGAGTCTGAGCCGAATGAAAATATCAGAAGATGACAGAGAGACATGCAGCGGGACCAACTAATGCCACTTACTCAACTACAGCAAAAAGAGCCAACACTGTAAAAAAAAAAGATCGTGATTTTAACGGTAAAAGACCGTAAAAATGACAGAGTGAAAAACTGTAATTTTTTTGTATTTTTTTGTGCATTTATTGTAATTTTACAGTAAAATACTGTTAAATGTACAGTGTCTGGAAGTGAAAAAGAACGTCATTCTTTCGTCACACAGCAAAAAGAGCCAACACTGTAAAAAAATTGTCATGATTTTAACGGTAATAGACCGTAAAAATGACAGTGAAAAACTGTCAATTTGTTTGTTCATTTATTGTAATTTTACAGTAAAATATCGTTAAATTTACAGTTTTTGGAAGTGAAAAAGAACATCATTGTATAATTTACAGAGAAAACTGTAAATTGACATTCCCACAATTCCCTGCGTGACACTTCACATTGGATTTAGTTTTGTTGAAACAACTGTTTCTTAATAGTTTTTCTTAGTTTTTTGTAATCAGTGATGTACATTAGGGTTTTATGTTGCATTTAATGTTGTTAAAATAATGTTTATTGCGTTATAAAAACATCATGTGTGTTACTATGATGGTGTTTAGTGTGTGTGTGAATGACATTGTGCAGCTTCTATATATTACTATTAACTTCCTTGTGGAAAAGCTGCTTGTGATGAGCTTTGTTTCATCATGTGACTCATCTCCACTGTGATTGGTCGTTATCAGTGTATTACAATGGTACAAAACAGATATTAGTATTTCAATAGGTCGGTAAATTAAACAGGGTTTATTTAAGTTAAATCTGTAAAACCTAAAATGTTGCTACCGTATTTTTTTACGGTAGATTTCTGGCAACCACAGCTGCCTTTTTTTTACCGTAAATTGAATATAATTTTTTTTACAGTGAATTTGGGAGAAATAGGATGCATGCAACATACATCGAGAGCCGTTTAAAATAATTGAGTTTCCTTTACGGTTCAAAAGTTACTAGCAACTTTGGACAGCTGGTGGCGCTAGAGGGAATGAGATGGAGACTCTAAGTTTGCTGTGGTTAATGTTGGGACTGTCCTTCATCTGTGTGCACTTTCAAAATAAATAAACTCAATGTTGCTTCATTCGTAACTTCTGTCAAGAGCTTTACGAAACCGATCTTTAATAATCAACATAATCATCTTCAGAACCTCTTGACCCACTGGTACAATAAAAACCATTACAATTAATTAAACTAAAGCAGGTCTGATGCTGGTTGTGCATCAGTGCAGCTCTGATCTACTCAGATGTAATGGACGTGAGCTGAAGGCTTCAGACTCAGCGTTTGTCCATCGTGAGCTTTATTACTGCGCTTCCTCTCTCTGGGTCGGGTCATTAAATCAAACATCACGCAGAAGAACAGAAGCAGCGGGAGATGAAAACATGAAGGAAAGAGCCATCAGTATAAATAATCTCTGCTGGAGACTGGCTCACAAATGAACTTCATCAAGAGACTGTATTATTTGTTACATATTAATATAATATATTTACCTTTGTAGGGGTAGCTTTGAGAATGACCTTATTTGTAATGTCTTTGTCTTTTATGTATTTATTCGATCAATCAGAAGACTATAGACTGTTTAGTGCCGCTCAAAGGTATTTATGTTCTTTTGTATTTAATATTTTTAAATTTGAGGGAATTTTAGAGTGTGTGTGTGTGTGTGTGTGAGTGAGAGCGTGTGTGTGTGTGTGTGTGTGTGTGTGTGTGTGTGTGTGTGTGTGAGGGAGAGCATGTGTGTGTGTGTGTGTGTGCGTGTTCAAAGCAAAAGCTAATACCATTCTGATTTTAAAAAATAAATAAATCAAGCCCTAACTTCTTCCTCCTGAGTGCCAGTCGAGCTTCAGACGGTTCTCTGTGTGTTGGAAGTTTCTTTTGTCCCGTAATCTTGAACTCGGGGTCATTTCGGTTCTTCTGGAGCATTTTTACCTCAAACCCGTTTCCAATTTGCAACCTGGAGATTTAACCAAGAATCCTGAACCCGGCCGAACACACGGACGCAAAATCAGCCTTCCATCATCCAATTGATCAGGAACCGCGCAGGAAATCCACCAATCATTCCATTAGCGGGAGAACGGTGTGTTTAGCGTGTGTTTTATCGGCCCTCAGAGGAGCGATGTGTGTTTGACATCAGCCTAAACCGGACCCGCATTAGTTCCTCCTAAAAGCCCAGATCAGGTGTCCTCCATTAATCTTCTTTAAACGCTCGCGCTCGGATATTTCGGGCACATTCCAGGCCATCATTAGTGTTTGGTTTTGATGTTGCGGTCGTTCATCACGCGTCCGCGGGGTCGTGATTACAGTCACTACGAGTTCTGCTGACGTTAAACAAATGTTGCGCGGGGGTCCGACTGATTCGGCACATTACAACGCCACTTATACGTAATTATCTCAAGTGGGCTGAAATACATTAGTGGGGTATCAGACTTCCTCGTGGGAGAATGGCTCAGAACACACGTGATCCGGAGAACACCAGTGTAATTCAACACTATAAACACCGCCGGTGAAACACACATGACTGTGTAAACCCCTGTATTATTAGCTATTATTAAAAGTTATTTTTTTAAACTTTGAACTAGGATTTATTTCATATAACTTATTTTTAATGCATTCATTGGTAATTTTATATACTACTGTTCAAAAGTTTGGGGTCAGTAAGATTTTTAATGTTTTTAAAAGAAGTGTCTTCTGCTCACCAAGACTGCATTTATTTGATTAAAAATACAAACAAAAACAGTAAAAATTTGAAATATTATAGTCATTTAAATCATCTGTTTTCTATGTGAATATACAGTAAAGTGTAATTTATTTAATTTATTTTCAGCATCATTACTCCAGTCTTCAGTGTCACATGATCCTTCACAAATCATTCTAATATGATGATTTGATGCTCAAGACACATTTATGATTATTATCAGTGTTGAAAACAGTTTTTACATTTTATTTCATGATGCTATGATGAATAGAAAGTTCAGAAGAACAGCATTTATCTGAAATCTAAAGCTTTTGTAACATTAAACACGACCGTTCAAAAGTTTGGGGTCAGTAAGTATTTTAATTTTATTTTTTGGGGGAAAGAAATAAAATTAATCAATACTTTTATTCATCAAGTATGAGTTAAACTGATCAAAAGTTACAGTAAAGACATTTATAATGTTAGAAAAAATTCTATTTTAAATAAATGCTGTTCTTTTGAACTTTCTATTCATCAAAGAATTTTGAAAAAAATGTGTACACAACAGTTTTCAACATGGATAATAATCATAAATGTTTCTTGAGCATCAAATCATCATATTAGAATGATTTGTGAAGGATCATGTGACACTGAAGACTGGAGTAATGATGCTGAAAATTCAGCTTTGATCACAGGAATAAATTACTATATTAAAATAGAAAACAGTCATTTTAAATTGTCATAATATTTCACAATATTACTGTTTTTTTTAATTGTTTTTTATCAAATAAATGCAGCCTTGGTGAGCAGAAGACACTTCTTTTAAAAACATTAAAAAAATCTTACTGACCCCAAACTTTTGAACGGTAGTGTACATATTCTTTTTGCATTTACAATAACATTTACAAGTGGCCTTTTCGTTTTGTACAGTAAAACATTTATATGTAAATACAATATAATTGCACAGATAGTGCTGGATTACACTACTGTAATCTAGAAGATCAGTTCTATTCTCTGTGTGACTGTCAGGCTGTTTGAAGGCTTTAGATGATGAAGTTTGCTGTGAAGAAGCAACACACGTCCTTCAGTCACTTTAACTCGCTGCCAGAGAAGAACTGAAGTGACTTTGAGAGATGGTTCTGGCCAAAACCTGCAGAGATGAAGTGAGGAGGTCGAGGTGACCGCTGGACACTAACACCGTGCCCCCTAACTAGTGCTCACCTGATCTGGGTTATTAAAGGTTGATGCTGAGAAAGTTTCTTGCATTTATGCAATCTGAAAGCACTTTCGAAGAGTAGAGTAGACGTACTACTAGCAGGCTAACGTTACGCTTTGAGTGGATGGCGAGCGCGAGACGCCGAAATGGATGCCAATAAGATTCTGAATGGAAAGTTTACTTTTAAAAAGTTGCCAAATGGTTCCATCGACGAGACCAACGTGATCTGTGTGTTTCGTCGTTATGAACTGAGCGATTACTGTCCAGTCTCAAACACCACTTGAAGCGAATGTGAATTCTCTGATGCGATTATTTGCTCCGAGTGAGAATGTTAGTGTGAAACTGAACACTACAGTATATGTGTCACGATTTTGGGTTTGTTCTTGTCATGTTTCCTTGTCTGTCATGTGACCCTTGTAAGTCATGTGTTCCCTTGTCTGATGTGTCACGTTGTCATTGTTTCATTGTGCACAGGTGTCTCTTGTCTAGTCATTAGTCTTGTGTATTTAAGCCCTGATGTTTGCCATGTGTCTTTGTCAAGTATTGTTTCCTGTAATCTGCTGTGTTGTAAGTTCATGTTCATGCTTTGATTTTTGTTTTCATGCCACGCCATGTTTTTGTTTCATGTTTGGTTTTGTTTATAATAAACTGCACTTGGGTTTTCATCTCTCAACTTGCCTCCAGTGGATTACAATAAGTCAATGTTGTTTTAAATAAAAAAACATTTACACAAAGCAAGCCGATTCACTTTTCCATGTTGATAAGAGCATTAAAATGAGAAAAAAAAATAATGGGCCAAAAAGAAATCAAGGGACATTTAGAATAGATAAAAATGTGTGATTAATTGCGAGTTAACTATGACATTAATGCGATTAATCGCGATTAAATATTTTAATCGTTTGACAGCACTATTATATATATTAATTAAACATTTTCCAACTTTAACAAAGCAAAACAAAAACTCCTCTTTCTTTAAAAAAAAAAAAAATATATATATTTTTTTTTTTCAAGGACACATTAAATTTATATATACAAAAACTCCTCTTTCTTTAAAAAAAAAAAAAAAAAAATATTTTTTTTTTTTCCAAGGACACATTAAATTGTAAGAGTAACAGTAAAGACATGAATAACGTTAATTGGGCTCAATGTACCGTGTTAATATAAAAAAAAAAAAAAATCTGTATTTTACACATTGAATTGTGTTGTTTTAGGGTTAAGGAAATGTCTGTAAATGTAATGGATGTCCAGGCAGAAAATTATCACTACATTCTATTTTCCTACTGATTTCTTTTCAAGTCCCTCTGTATTAAATAATGTTATCACTTAAAACTCATCTTTGATCACCAAAATTACATATAAACGTTTTTTTCCTTGGAAAAAAAAAACATCTTCATGTCTTAAAATATCTTGACTGTAACTTGACACCCTCGCCTCATTTAGTATGGGTGGTTCTATGAATATGCAAATGAGCCCCGCCTCCACTCACTCGCTCAGCTCAGAGATCCACTGGTTGACGATCACACGTTGATCTGATTGGTTACAAGGTAGTTTGTGACGTCAGAAACACCAGCGATTTCAAAGCGTGTGTTTGAGACTGTCTTTGGTTCACTGCAGTTTTAAGGAGGAAATACTCAGCAATGCTGTCGACTTATGAATTTACACATGGTTTGTCTTAAAGCGTATTAAAAACACCACATAGACACATAAACTACATTAAAAGCTGGATTTACACCACAGGGGGACTTTAAATATAACATTTGAATATGTGTGTGTGCTATTTATAATATACAATATTTATATTTAAAAAAAATAGTACTAGTCATTGGAACGGGAGAGATCAGAGAATCAGCCCTAAAATCAGACAATTTGATCATAATAACCTCAATATCATCTGATTATATAGGCTAACAGACATACCAGTCCATCACTAGTCCTAATCATCTGATACATCACATACCCTTCAATGTTAATCTGAGTCTCAGTTCCAACCACAGAAAAAGTTTCAATTCACAGTCAATTTCCAGAACCTTCACTCTCTCTGTTCTTCAGCAAACCTTTGAAATCAAAATGGACAATTTCTACTGTTATGGAATATTGGAGTATTTATTATGATTTATCTGTACACAACATTATTTTTCATATTAATCTTCCTGGTAATCTTGAATCAGAATAACTCCCTCTTGCAGCATTCTTCCTTCTCTGATGATGTGGGCGGGGCAACCTGTCACTCACATGAGATCAGCCAATAGCAAACCACAACCATCCAATCAATTCCTCACGGACAAAATCAAGCCCCGCCCACATTTGTTTTCGTTCCAGAATATTTCGTTCACTCGGATATACGACACTAAAGACTAGCGTAACTTCCCTTTGATGCGACTTCAAGAACACAAACCTCTGAGGACTCATACTTAACTAACAACCATGAACAAAGACCAGCGTTTCTTCAGATCAGATTGAGTACTAGTCTAGTTTACACTCGTCAGGCCGTGTGTGTTATTATGTCTCGCTGACCGTAAGCGACACAGATGCATGTAATGAGGTCTAATGCTTCTGACTAGTGGTGATTTTCAGAGGAGATGTGGTCAGTTCTCGGGCACAAGCTCAACACAAACACAGCGATTCAGTCGTTTAACAGCCAGAAATCTCCTGCTAAAATCTTTCCCACTCAAAGACACTGAAGCAAATCTCTGTGTTCCTGTCGTTCGGCTTCTCTCAGAGGTCAGCGGCTCTGTCTCTGCACTAATAAAAGCCAAATGTGACCCTGGACCACAAAACCAGTCACATGGGTCCATTTTTTGAAATTGAGATTTATACATCATCTGAAAGCTGAATAAATAATCTTTCCATTGATGTGTGGTTTGTTATGATAGAACAATATTTGGTCGAGATACAACTATTGAACATCTGGAATCTGAGGGTGCAAACAAATCTGAGAAAATCTCCTTTAAAGTTGTTCATTTATGTTGGGGATTGTGCAGCATTCACTCACACACATACATGTTTTATATATTTACGGTAATTTACACAATATCTTCATGGAACATGATCTTTACTTCATATCCTAATGATTTTTGGCATAAAAGAAAAATGGATAATTTTGACCCATTCAGTGTATAGTTGGATATTGCCACAGATATCCCCGTGCGACTCGAGATCCAGGGTCACACATGTGTTCTCATTACTGTGAGCAAGAACAAGCAGGAGAACGCTCTCTTGCTCCGTCATGCAGTTACTTACATCTAACATTACGATCTGGCAGAACTTGTAGCTATTGTTTGCCCGGCGTGATCGCTCAGCTTTGTCCTTCAGTCTCAGCAGGCAGTAATTACCCATGATTCAGTGTGTGAACACATGCAGCTGCTGTGGCCTTTGTTTCGGGGGATCAGAGGGTTTATCTGCCATCATTACTGCATTATCTGTCCCACACACTGCTGAGCTCAAGGATGGGACTGACAATGTGTATTAATGTTCCGTATGGACCCAAACACACTCCAATACAGACATAAAGATATGAATATTGTGCATTGTTCTTCATACAGAGGGGATCAAAAGCCTGAGAGCACAGAAAGTGTGGGGTTTTAATACCGTAAGCCTGGAAATATAATCACGTTTTGATAAATGAATAATTAAATATATAAAGAAATATATTTGTTTATGTATTATTTTTTATTTATTCAGTTAATTAAATCTATAAATGATAAATAAATATAAACAAACAAATAAACAAATAAATAAATAAATACAGAATAAATAAACAGATACATGAATGAATAAATACATTTAAACAAGTAAATTAATATATTTATTTAATTAAATAAATTAAATTAAAATAAAAAGCAAATAAATAAATAATAAATAATGCAAAAGACTAGTGCTTTGCATGACAGTATGAAAAGTTTTAGGAAATTAATTAATTAATTAATTAATTAATACATAAATAAATAAAAACAAGTAAATTATTATATTTATTTAATTAAACAAATAAACCACATATAAATAAAAATAAATAAACAAATACTGTAAATAAAATGTAAAAGACTGCCGTTTTGACAGTATGAAAAGTGATGACATGACAGTCAAAGTTTTGGAATTCAGAATTTTGAATAAAAACAAATAAATAAATAAAAATAAATAAATAAAATAAAAATAAAATAATGTGAATAACTATACTGTCCTATAATACTATAATAGCATGATAGTAGTTATGCGTTAAAGAGAAAACTGCCCGAGAAGCGGCAGGTTAAAGTTCATGTCGATCGTAGCGCCAAGTGTGGAAACACTTCTGAACACAACAAGCTTTCGTCATCTCATGTTTCAAACGCATCTCAGTCTTACCGTGATCGGTGATCTTGCAGGACACCAGATAAAGCTCCTTCAGACTCCGACCCTCCTTCGCGATGATCTCCACACATCTGGAGACACACAACAGAGACAGTAAAGGTCATTAAAGGTCAGTAAAGGTCAGTGAAGGTCATCTGCACATGCTCAGATCGGCTCGCTAATAAAGCAGCCGGAATTACATCACAGTCTGAGACAGCACTGGAAGTGGAGGACTTTAAACATGTAAACATGCAAATATATAGGAAGTTTTAGAATTTTGATAAACAAACAAATGCAGAATAAATAAATGTAAATAAAGTAAAAAATAAAAATACAATATAAAATAAAATGTAAAAGACAGCTGACAGTAGGCAATAAAATAATGAATAAAATACAATATAAAATAGGTTTTATATATATATAAAATAAAAAGTTTTAGGATTTTAAATAAATTAAATAAAAAAACACAGTAAAACAAACTATTAAGTAACTACAGCGATTTGTAGGCAAACATTTTGTATTTGTAAAAATGTGTAAATTAAATTGAATAAAAAAATAAATACAAATAAAGTAAAACAAAAATTAAAATAAATTAAAACAAATAATAATAAAATACAATATAAAATAAAATGTAAAAGACAGCTGACAGTAGGCAAAGGATTTAGAAAAATGTAATGAATAAAATAATGAATAAAATCAAATACAATAGGTAGGCAAAGTTTTAGGATTTTAAATAAATAAATTAAAAATAAATTTATTAAGTAACTACAGCAATTTGAAAAATGCGTAAATTAATTAAATAAATAAAATACTGCTGCTTCACCCTGAGACAGGGAAGTTTTAGGATTTGGAAATATGAAAAGCAGTGATGTTCTTCTGCACATGCTCAGATCGACTCGTTAATAAAGCCGCCGTAATTCCATCACCTGAACTATTACATCACACTCTCCTGAAACTTAATAATGAAACGTGTCTCGCTGACGGCCCTTTCTTCTCCACTGATCCGATATCTGCACCTCAAAAGCGTTTGGGAAGAAAATTAATAATTTAATTGAATCTACTCTGATTAAAAACTAAAAGGGCTTTCAGATGGAAAAAGCCTCCGTGCCAAAACTGCTAATGCCACGACTTCAAAGACACGAGAACTCGGATCCGGCGTCGGTCCGGCCTCGGCGTGTGTGTGTGTGCCGGAGAACAAGACAGCACTGAAACCCATTAATATAGCAGAAAATACACGTTAATAATCATAAACATAGCATAGAAACTCCTCCAGTTTGACCCTGTTAACCTTTAGACCTTCTACAACATGTATTCTCCGTATTCTCCAAACATACAGTGACGGGGACGTTCCTTTTCAACTAGACAAACAATTATAAACCCATGAAGAGCTTCTGAATCACTGTTGTTGACATTTGCATTTATGTATTTGGTATATGCACATATATTTAAAGCAATAATGAACTTTACTGGCCAAATGTGCTCCCTGTATTTTTCTGGTCGACTGAAGCTCTGAACACTTCTTCAACACACAAGAGTCAACAGAACATTCAAAATACAAGATGTGTTTCTGCAGTTTGTGTGCCTGAGAATCAGAAACCTGTGCGAATGATCGTCGCTTTATTGTAGAAATTATTTTAATGCTTGTTTCTCATCAACAGAATAAATTAAATTAAATTTAAAAAAAATTATAATATTTTTTATTATATTATATTAAATAAAGTGAAAATAGAATAAATTAAATAAAAATTAATTAAAAAAAATTAATTGAATAAATGTAAAAAGTAGAATAAATTAAATTAAATATCAAAAATAATAATAAAAAATGTAATTATATTAAATAAGAAAATAAATTGAATAAATGAAATTAAATAATAATACAAAATAATAAAAATGTAATTATATTAAATAAATAAATAAAACAAATGAAATTAAACAAAAAATAAATAAAAAATGTAATTATATTAAATAAGAAAATAAATTGAATAAATGAAATTAAATAATAATACAAAATAATAATACAAAAAACATAATAATAATAAATAAAAATAATATATTTTAAAATATAAAACACCCCTGTTACATCAACACAAGAGCTGCTGCTCTGGAGATGTTCATCATCTAATGCACTGAATGGTTTTTCCACTGTCTAATTGAACTGATTGAGTTTCTACATCTATGTCCGGACGCTTTCCCCCGATCCGACCCGGAGATGATCAATCTCAGACTACACCTCAGTCCAGCACAGAGGACACGTGTGTGTGTGTGTGTGTGTGTGTGAGAGAGAGAGACTCATCTCATACGACTTCAGCATCAGAGCTTCAGTCCGCTTCACAAACGAGCAGATCTAAACGAGTGGGATGAGGATAATCAGGACTGACATGTACAGACTCGTTTATGAGTGAGATCTGAGGAAACGACACATTAACCCAGCCGACTCTGAGCCACGGATCCGCTGAGCTCCAGTACAGTCACGAAGGAGAAACACAAGAGGAAAAGGAGATTGATGAATGTAACCTGTTACGGCCAAATACGTGAAATTACACACACGTGAAAGTGCAGCTGAAGTCCTCGAATTAACCAAACGGCAGACTGTCAGAACGAGCACGAGCTCATGATCTGTGAAGTCTAGAGGACATGACTTATATCATACATAAATAATGTTTTAAAATAATCCAGTCTGGCCACGACAATAACCATTCATGGTTATATGGCAACAAACATACAAAATGATTTCATATAACTTAATTAATTAATTAATATAAATAAACAGATTAATGAATTTATTTATTTATTCATTTAATAATATTTACTTATTTAATTGCACACACACACACA
>FLSR01001300.1:3274-16507 GCA_900092035.1 Leuciscus waleckii
TGCGCATTTACTGAATATTGACAGTAAATGATAAAGTATTTTAGCCTGATTGTTTGCCTTTTCTGTTAAATAATATAAAAGCAAATGCTTTACTTTTTCGCTTATCATTTACTTTCTTCGTTTACCAGTTCTGTCTAACAAAGTATTAGATATGACTGACAGAGATCGTAAACTAAAGACGGAGAACGTGAGTGAGTGCTGTGTGATCAGGCGCTGCCGTTCTCTTCTCAGGCGCTGGTGTTCTCAGACCGCCGTCAAAATAAAAGTCCGGAGCGCCTTCAAAATAAAAGTCCCGCTTCCAACCCATCGGCCAATCAGAAAAACTTGTGTCGATGTCGATATTTTAAAAATGCCAAATATCGGCCGATATATCGGCCTTGGCGATATATCGGTCAACCACTATTTCTAAATGTGTAGGCTTAAGCATGGTAATGAGGAGCCATCAATGGTCTTAACTCTAATTACAACCTTGTTGTAATTATAGCCTTAGAGTTAACCCTCTGGGGACCAAAAATGCGCTCCCGCGTTTTGCTCTTTTTTTTTTTTAGCAATGTAAAATAAGCTCAAACTGCTCTGTTAATTTCAGTGTTTCCCACACATAGACTAATTCGTGGCGGTGCGCCACAGAATCAACACCGGCCGCCGCAAATTGCGTTTCGTTATAAATCTTTTTTTTACGCTATTTAAAACACGCAGCGTGTTCATTCAGCTGCATTTCCTTTCCCTGCACTCCCTCCGTCTCTCTGTCACTCACGCGTCTCTCTCACAGGCAATTTTTTGTCTCGCCAAAGCCTTATTTGATCGGTGAGTGATGTAGATGACTGCTGCGCTTGCTGGCAGCATATTACTGGAAGAACGAGCAGAGAGATGCCAGGTCGCGCGCGCACACCCTCACCGTCTTCAAACTATCTTGCTCTCTCTCGCTCCCTCTCGCATATTAATCAAAATCAATTGAGAATTGAATCAATTTTTTTCCTGAATTACTGCTGGGTGTTGTGCTAAAAAATAAAAATTACGTTACCTTATCTTCTCTGAAAAGCGTTCAGCCCATTCAGCTGACATGAAAAACACTTTCAATAAACAAAACAAAACTATGATGAAATGTTTTCTATGTTGACAAATCTTGTGCGATGTCCTAACTGCCGGGATAATCACACAACGCGTAGGCCTACAAGTCCGCTAATGACACGTCCGATTTGCGAACTAATGACTCCTTTGAACCGATTCAACCAAAACAATCTTTTAGTTAGACTGTTTGCGGTAAATGCATCGGTTGTCGAGGTCAAAACTCTAAATAAGCTGTGAATCAAATAAACTTACTATAAATAATGTTATGTCATTTTTTACTCTTACACTGAATATTTGGATTTTGTGAAGGTGTGAATCATTTTTGATTAACATTTAATATAATAAAGTTCTGTGTAACAGATTATTAACGGAGATTATTAATGGAGATTATTAACCACTGGAAAACAACGGACTGTAATGTATAGAGGCATGAAAATATGGAATCATTTACCATTGATATCACATTTTTACAAGAAAAATTAGTTTAAAAAAATATTTAAAGGCACATTTAATGGCAAAATATATATTAAATTGTTGATTTTGATATTTGGAATGGATGATGGGTTAGTATGTTTCATTGACTTGACTTTTTATTGCATTTCTTACTTGTTGGGACCCCAGAAAGAGTAGCCACTGCCTATAGGTAGTGGCTAAAGGGGATCCAAATAAACAAATAAACTTAGATCATAGATGGAAAAGACCATTTACAGCCAATACAGGCAATTTACTTATAACAGTCACCAGCTGGAGTGCCCTTGAGAGCCACCAGAGGGCACTCCACATCAGACTACTGTCATTTCCTTACAAACTACATTTCCCATAACTCACGGCCCGGACTCATCCCTGATTGCATCCACCTGTGTTTCATTACCTTGCTTGTCTCAGCCTATTTAAACCATGTACACTCATTCATTCCCTGCAAAGTCATGTATGTCTCACTGCATTTCGAATCCACTGTGAGACACCAATGTGTCCCTGAGCAAGACACTTAACCCCTAGTTGCTCCAGAGGCGTGCGACCTCTGACATAATTAGCAATTGTAAGTCGCTTTGGATAAAAGCGTCAGCTAAATGAATACATGTAAATGTAAATGTATTGCAGTTATGTTATCAATTAACTTTGCATGTGTGGATGATACCACAAAAGACAATTTTGCAAACAAAATGAACAAACAATCAAATAAATAAACTTTACGAGGGAGCATGTCCCAGGACCCCACTAAAACGGTTCACACGTCAAACCCCACCACCGAGAATGTTCAAACCAAAACTACAAAACTGTGTCTGTGTGTGTGTGTGTGTGTGTGTGTAACAGCAGAGGCTAAACAGCTGCCACTGTGCAAAGCTTGTGGGCATGACAAACATGAGCGCATGTGTGAACGCTGGCCTCAGACTGTCTGCCTGTCTCTATTGCTCTTTATAATGTCAGTCGTCCATTTCCTGATGAACCGCTTCCACTTTTTCATCAGAGTATTTTTAAATCTTACTATAATCAGAATACAGAAAGTCATTTGGCCAAAAGCTTTTAGAGATCATTAACATGAATGTGAAAAGAAAGACAAAAAAACACTTTGAAGATTGAAACTAAATCTAAAGTTTCTAAAGAGAGAGAAAAAGCAAAAACTGGGGTTGGTGATCTAGAAAATCTATATCTAAATCTATACTATATTATTATGTGTAACTGTGAATTTAATAATTTAATTATAATTTACACATTTTTAAGAATGATAACTATATTCAAAATCTAATGTATACAAAGTTATTCAAAAAGTACTTAAGATTCTTCTGACAAATGGCCAAATCCCAAATTTAAATTAAATGTCGCCTAAATTTGTTTTATGTTTAGTTGATTTGTTATCATTGCTCTTCTCTTTTTATTTGACAATAGATGTTTATTTTGATCCTGAAGTGAACCATTACGTTTTGGAAGGCACACTGGAGGCCTCTCTGCTGACTACATACGATTACTGAAATGTGTATTAGTTTGTTAGTTAATAATTACTGCAAAAAATATGGAAAAAAAAGAAAAAAAGTTATGCTCATCCCCTGTGTGGCGGCCCGCCGGCCCAAAGTTGCAAGGGTGGTTTTCCGGCTCACAGGCACTTGGGTGGTGCGAGACGACCACCATTCAACCCGAAAAAAAGTTATATAACTATTCCAATGACTCCGAAGCTGTTCGGTTAAGGTAAAAAAGTGAGTTAGTTCACCTTTAATATTACTCTGTGCTCAAAATCTAAATTTATAATTATTTTTAAGGGATTTTGGAGGGTTTATTATAAATGATTTATCCATGCACATCATTATTTTGTTAAATTCATGTGCCACGTAAACTTTAATCAAAATAACTTCCTCCCTCCTGCAGCGACTTCTCTTCTCTGATGACGTGCCTGTCACTCACATGAGATCCACCAATAGCAAACCACAGCCATCCCATCAATTCCCCATGATCAAAATCAAGTCCTGCCCTACAATTGTTCTTGGTCCAAAAGACGTTTCCCTCACATATACGTCACATTAGGGAGGAAAAAACGATCACAACTTTTATTTCATCCCGACTTTAAATGTAAGTATAACCTTTTTAATTTGTGTAAAAAAAAATAGATGTTTATATTTGGCATCTTTTTGGACTGTTTGAGTTTTAGCTTTTAGCCTTAATTAATCTTGATGATTCAGTTTGACGGCACAACTGTGGGACAATTTAGCAGTGTTAATCATTCAGTCAGTTGTTTTAAAATGCTGCCATTTATGAATGTGTCTATCTGAACACAGAGTTTGCATGTTTTTATTAAATAAAGTGGTAATACTTTAGAATTATGTTCCATCATTAATTAATAACTAGACAGGAACATATGAGTAATGCAATGTTAACATACTAACTACTACTAACTAACAAGAAACTCAGATTAAGGAATTATAGCCTGGCTAACGTCAGACCTCTTTCTCATTGAGACGTGGTCTGGGAACCACATGTTCATTTTCTCGTATTTGAGGCGTGGTTTACGAATGCCCAGAGCCGTTTATTAGACGCTACGAATGTCTATAAATGCGCCTGTACGTAGCTTATAGCCAATCGTTTCAATTATACCAGATGACGTATGTAGAGCGAAAGAAATTCGACGAGGAAGAAGACGAAATAAACTTGCGTTCTAAACTACTTAGAACCATGATTAGAACACTATCTAAGGCTGCATAGAGGTCGTCATCGTCTTGCTGCTCCCTCCCCGTTCTGTGATTGGTTCCCTCGCTGAGGCGAAAATCTAGTCCATGGAATCCAGGCTGCCTAGCAGCGTGAATAAAATTGCGCTGCGCACAAGGCAGCATGGGGAAACCCAGGCTAAAGGAATTAGTAAGTAATAGCGCTTAGTCAAATGTGGTGGTTCACTATTAGTTAATCAATAACTGCTATTTTTTCATACCTCCCAGAGAAATACTAAGAACTACTATATAGTTCTATACTATATAGTATAGTATTATATTCATAATTAATGTGAATAATGCATAATGTATAATTAATTCTAAAGTGAAGATCATGGTAACCCACTAGTAATGACTGGAGTATTACCACTTTAAAATTAAATGACCACTTTTAAAATGAATCAGTTACTATAGTGTTAATATTGCGTTACTCATTTGTTCCTGTGAAGTTATTCATTAATGACGAAACAGTATTTCAAATTGTTACAGCAAAGCTTCCATCTATTTCCGCAGCAGACAGAAACTCAACATCCTCCACTGCCGCCTACATAGACAGCCCCTCACTGAACTGAAACCTCGAACCTCAATTTTTTCACCGAGCTCACTGCATTGCATTTTGAGATTGCCTTCTCTATGAGGGATACATGCAGTGCTGTTTTAGTAGTTTGCTGTCATTTGAAGAATCGTCATAATTTATTGTCGCCTTCTTTGTCTACGTATTGTAGGTCGATCACTTGCGTTGGGAAGCTATAAACTTTCTTTCTCTCTCTCTCTGTGTGATGGTTCCTGATTATTCCTGTCATTTTCCCATCCGCTTCAGAACGGCCCAGCACTAATTAAAGCCTGAAGCTGCAAACGAGCTGACAAGATTTTACTACCACAGCAAAACTCACAGACAAACTAAAATTAAACACCATCCCACATGTGACCACATACACATCCTGAACACATATAGACTCCTGCTTATGATCACAGATCACACACTGAACACTTGATGGGCGGCTCTTCATTTAAATGAAATTACCATACAAGCAAATTAGACGCAAAGATGTCAATTTGATAGTGCCTGCACAAAATGCTAATTCCAACCTGCCTGGCAGTCATATGCAAATACCGATCCAACGATCATCTTTATAACACGAAACAAATTAAACATCAAAAATCACAACAGATGCACAATGACCAGATAAAAGAACACGCCACAGGACAAATAATGTGATAAATCAGTTGTTTTGAGTGTAAGTGTACTTAAAGCAAGCACACTTTCAATACAATGTTTCTTAATACACTTAAGTTCACTTTTAAAACATGCACTTTGTAATAATATGCATGTAACATGTAACAAAAAAAAATAAATAATTGTTGGTAACACTTTTTTTTTTTTTTTTTTTTTTACAGGTTCTTTTTTACTTTTAATTTGGTACAGTGTCCTTGTTACATTTAACTTGGTTACCGTAGTCATTACTATAAACTAACCCTAACCCTGTGGACTCCGTTTTCTTTTTTAAAGGTTAAATAAACAATTGAATGAAACTATACAATTTACAGCATTTTGTAACAAATGTAGCAAAAATTATTTAAAGAATTTATGATTTATGATCAAGACTTGGGTTTGACAACTGCCAGACATCAGGGCACATTCAGGAGGCCGAGGGTCCTACGTCACAACCAGCAGTGTTAGATTCAAACTATCAAACACACAACACATCTCACTCTATGTGGTCTGAACTTTTATGGCGCCGGTAGTTTGAAGTCTTCTGTGATGTTTGAGTCAAACAGTAAAGAGAAAGAGGGCAAAGAAGAGTATAGTATAAATAGGCAGTTAAAGGTGAGACTTACACTCGCCGTTGGTGAGCAGGACGGAGGCGGTGAGCAGCAGGAGACAGTGTCGGACGGAGGGTAACGCTACAAGGACGCTTGGCACAGGCATGATGTTACAACTCACCCGCTTGAGTGTGCCAGCTCACAACGCTCCTGCAACGCTCTCACAACCTACAGACAGAGAAACGCAAATGAATAAATCAGAAGATATTTTCTATTTCATGACTCTGAAATAAACCAAATGAAAACATTTTTATAATTTAAGGCAAAACACTACAAGCAAAACCATTGTTTGTTTTTTTATTTCCATGCACTGGTCTGTCTTGAGTTCTAATTTGCTTCCATAACATGTCCTCTTTCAGACTAGTGGGGAAAAAAAACATTCAAAACACATTCAGTGTCTATTTGCATCTGTAGATTTCAATTTCAATACAATTATTTTAAGGCTATTTTCTCAAAATTCGTTTTATCTCCAATTCAGTAGCACTTACACCAAACTTAACAGTTTTATTCCCATCTGTATTATAATTTTTTTTTTTTTATTTTTTTTTTTTTACAGAGGGGTTTGTCAATATAACAATCAGCTTCCCATCTGTATTATAATTTTTTTTTTTTATTTTTTTTTTTTTTACAGAGGGGTTTGTCAATATAACATTCAGCATGATTTCTATAACATTATTCCTAAAAACATGGTGAAAAAAATATGTGTTTCTGTTGGTTGACAATATTTTCTTAGAGTGTGTTCACACTTGTAGTTCGGTTTGTTTGGTCTGAACCAAATAGTCCTAGTCTTCTTAGCATTCAGATTGCATTTTAACACGAACCTTAAGGCATAGGGATACGTTTAGCCTACAACCTGATTGGTCGGCATATATGACATATTGCCTATTTTGAGACGGAACTTACCGAACATCCAAAACAACGCTGTGTGCTGAGCTAAATGCGCTCATTGTATGTGTGTACCCTGCATATGATGGTATTTTGACCAGCTGAGAACTCATGAAGAGCTTATGAAATGTGTAGTCAAAACAGTGGCAGGATCCCTCCGTCACACACACAAACAAAGATCTGCTGCGGGGAGATATGGTTCTGATCCCTGTACCGAACTTTTATGAGCAAGAAAAAACAGGTATGCTTGAGCATTCTGTCCTTTTTAGGGTCTCATCTTCCCGTTTTTGGTTCGTTTACATGTCTTTGGTCCGTGTTGCTTTCATATAACATTCGAACCGCACCAGAGTTCATTTGGAAGCGGAATGAGACCCATCTTTTCAGCGTTCTCGGTCTGCTTGTTTGATGCGCACCAGTGTTCAGATGACATGTTCAATAACACTTGTTCAAATGAAACACACTAACAGAGCCATCGCACCAGGGTTTGTTTTAATCGAACCAAACATGCCAAGTGTGAACACAGTCTTATTTATGGAGAGATAAAAAGAGATATCAAAAATCCCCTCTGTAAAAACCTTTAACTCTAATATGTTAACAAAATGAAACAAGATGTTTTAACCTGGCTTTATCCAGTGTTCATATTTACTGTATGTTCTGAAAATGTAAGCAAATAAGTGCATATTTAATTAGATAGCCTAAAGCTAGTTTTGCATTTCAGAAAACTTGTAAAACAAAACATTTGTCTTGATGTACTTGTGATTAATCAACTGGGGAAAGTATCTATTAGTTACTAAATTTACTCTATTCACCTAAAGTGATTTGCTTTAACAAGCTTTTGCCTTGGAAATCAGAGTGCAAAGCTCAATGTTAAACACACACATGCAGACACACTGTTGGTGAAGCTAACCACAAACTCACCATTCAAATGAGTGACTTTACAAGTACAAACAACCTTAACAACTAGGTGATGTCCTTAACTGTTTGTAATAATCACTTTGTCATTGAAGAGATGTAAATGCAAATGTAATCCAAAGTAAAACACACTCATTTATATAAATTATTTATACACAGAGTTCCCATTCAGCAGTAAAACCTCTTCATCTCTACGGTACAAACACAGACGACGCAGACTTCTGTTCCCACCGTACGTGCTCACACACGGAAGTCAGAGTTGGCATGCACTCGCCGCCTGCTGACCAATGTCACACGCACTGCCACGCTTGCTATTTCCGTTCACGATACCATCACTGGCTCTGGCTGTTACTTTATGAGCTCATTTCGACTCTGAGCGCAAGTATTCATGAATGCAAGATGACAGTCTGTGTAATATTTGTGTGATTAATTAATAGTTCAGATATCAGCTGCTCCCGTCTTGTGTATTGTGGCACTTTTATTCCAAGCTTTTGTTGGGAGAGTGAGACAGACAGTGAGACAGACACATCCATTATGTGTGTTTTGTATCTGTTCCTGATGAGCCGATTCTTTGTTGAATACGAATTTCCATCACGCTCACACACAGAGCAAACACTCTCTCTAGAAATCTGACAGATAAGTAATACCGCACGTCGCCCACGTTGGCAGGCGATTTGTAAATAAACGAGAAAATGGCCGTGTTTTTTTTTCCTCTTCTTGTTACTCATCTGTCTGACATTGATCCAGAGAGAGAGAGAGAGAGAGACGGACTCAATTGAAAATCACATCAATTCATTCACATGAGGGAACGTCTTTAGTGAATGGCTCTGGATCTCCTGATAGACAGAATGAACTTCAGGGTTCTTCACGCCGTTCTTCTGCCATGGATGGCGTTATTGTTCCTTATTAACATACACGCAAATAATGCCTTTAACAATCAAAACATGCTGCTATGTTTTTTTACCAAGATAATACCAACATTGGGATGAATATTACAGTTCTGTTTCCAACATGTTGTAGCAAAAATATTAATTATAGATTATGCATTTAGACTTTTAGCAAATCAGATATTCCTGCGAACTGCCCATAGTAAACAACTGAATAATCATTTTAAGCACCTTGGGCTGCATCTGTCAGCTGATTCAACTGACTCTCCTGAATCTGTAGCATGTTCTGAACATTTCTGCATTCAGAATGAAACACTTATAAAGACATTGAACATCTGTAATAACCCCTAAAAACCCAGAATAAACCTGATAAGACAATGCAGTGTTATCAAAACAATCTGACACACTTTAACAGAAATGTGCCATAAAGACATGCTCAGCAGCAATGCTGAACACATGGAGGACATTAGAAACATGGTTGTGTCTCAAAAATCTGTCTTCCTCAGTGAGACCTCCAGACAACATCTAAAACAGCACCCAGAGGTCAGCATATGGCCACCAAAGTCCGCCTCATCTTGTAATAGAGTGTGTGTGTGTGTGTGAGAGTGAGTGAGTGAGTGAGTGAGTGAGTGAGTGAGTGAGTGAGTGAGTGAGTGAGTGAGTGAGTGAGTGAGTGTGTGTGTGTGTGTGTGGTGTGTGTGTGTGTGTGTGTGTTTTGTAGATTTTGAGCTCCAACATTTCTATTTGAACTATTTATATTCTTTTTACAGCTCTACATTTGTGAAGTAGTAGTACACATTAGCATACTTTTAAAAGAGTAGGCCTACTTATTACGGAAAAAAAGAATAATACGTCATGCCAATTACTCAATCTACAGTTTACAAATAAAAAATTATAATACAGAAATGTAGCCTACACCTAAAATATAAAGTCAAATAAAGGAAATAATACATTTAAGTGCAAAATGAATGTAATGTTTATATTAAATGCAATTAGTTGAACTTTGGAGTGTTTTGACCCACTTAAGTAGGACTTGTTAGACAACGTAAGTTGTAAAAAACGTTGAAAACTAATTTCAAATTTCAAAAGTGACATCGGAGTAATTTCATTTATGAAAACAAAGACGCAATGCCAAAACATTCAGCGCTGATCATAAATCTAACCTACGCAATCACATGCACATGACTGGCCGTACTGGACGTGTCATGATATTGTGTAATCCCGTTGCCACAGGCGCTATGTACCCTGACCTTTACTCAGTCTCTAGCCATGAGCACTTCATCAAATGTATCTCCGTCCCTTCGGACACGTTCTGCTCTGGAAACACTTCTTCCCACACTGCTGTTGAGTTTCAAATAAAGCTCATAGTGCTCATGCTACGCTCAAAGGCCATCCGTAATTAAAATGCCAAGTGTTTGCTATTATCTAAATGCTAATTATGTGTGATAAAGTCGTGGCTAAATGACATTACAGAGAACAGCAGGCGTTTCTGCGGATGATTTGAAACACAGCACTTTAGCGCAAGAATAACCGCTGTTGTAAGGCTGACAATGTTAGCGGCGCTAAACCTGTTATCTGCAGGAGAAAAGGAGAATAATGGCTGCTGTGGTTAAAGAGCTGGACTGGTAACTCAAAGGTCAATATCAAACCTAGTCTCTCGTATATTCCAGTTAACTTAGAATTACACAAATCAAATGATGCTAATTTGGTGCAATCTGACTGGAACAAAACGTGTCAACAAACAAAACAAATTGGAAAATTGGAACTAAACAAAAATGTCTCTGAATTAAAACATTGGCAACGAAAAAGTCGCTATTTAGTAAGGGTGTCACGATTTCGATTTTAAATCGAAATCGATCGAAATTATTGCTCAATCTCGATTATCGAATAAAAAAATGGAATCGTCGATGCTGCCACGCCCCATATGTCACGTCAGCTCGGCATGCCTGTAATAGGTAAAACTCCTTTTCTCGAGAATATTGAAGCCTTTATTTTAAAACGCATTGCAGCTGCACAGCGAGAGCATCATAGCTCGTCTGAGCGAGCAGATTGGCTGTGCTGCGGCAACTGCACGAACCTATGGCGAGTAGGAGCGCTTGGCGCCCTGCCAACCTCGAGCGCGCCAATTTGGACGCGGCTGAAGTGTATAAATTCAGAGAAAACTCGCCAAAGGACTTTAGGTTTAAATCGACTGAAGCGAAGTACCTGATATGAGCAAAATAGCACGGCAAGGCAACGCAGTACTCGTTCCCTTATCTCTAAGGGAACCGAGGTTACGCAAGTAACCAAGTACGTTCCCTTACGAGAACGTTCTCTCGTACTGCGTTGCAAACGCCGTGGGAACCCAATTTAAAACGCCGTGCTATTCGCCTGTGACTGCTCTGAGGAGTCCAGGGAGCCCCGGGACTATAATAGCCAGGTAATAGGTTATATTGTTTAAGTTTCCAATTGACTGAAGATATAAGTTATTGTTACATTATGTTGTTAATAAACGTTTTAAATTTGACAATGTGTGTGGTACATTGCGAACAAAGGTCAGATATTATTGTATTGCATAAAAGTCTAAAAATGGCATAGCTTGTGCTTTAAAAAAATAAATAAAAATTAAATCGACAATCGAATCGAACCGTGACTTTAGAATCGAAAATGTAATCGAATCGAGGATTTGGAGAATCGTGACACCCTTACTATTTAGTACATTTAAAATATGACTTGTGCAGGCAAAATGAGACGAAATGCACACAGGCTACTTACAAGTTGCAGGCAAAAGAAGTGAAAAATATACATTTTGGTTGAATTTGAGGTTTTCACAAAAATGTGTTCATTAAGCCCTCATCTAGCGATCCCACTGCTCCAAATAGTAATTAAACATCTAAAATGATCTTTATTTTTATGTTTTCAGAGAGTACCTCCTTCCTTAATCTTTCCTTTGTTTTAATAATCCACGAAAAAAAAAAATTTTCTCTGCTGGCTTCTCGACAAATGGTGCTTCCCCTCAGCACAAATTTGGTATTGTTGTTTGGTATTGTTGTCAAGTTTGGTAACCGCAGCATTCCAACGTTGTGAATATTCGTAGTGAATTCTCGAAGGCATGAATCTGAACCAATGAAATGACATGCTTATGTAAACAAAACGATACTCGTGCTGACTGGCACATCCAAAGTACTCTCAGACAGCGTGCGATCCCGATATAGCTACACATATAGTATTCAAAATATCTGTCTTGGCGAGTATTCACGCAAACATTATTTGTTATGTCTTGAATGTTTGGCTAATTGTTGGGGAAAAACACCTGATATGTAACATTATATTAGATCAGTGCATTAAAATTGGTTTCTAAAGTCGGCATGAAACGGAAGTTGCGATTGTATTTTAAGTTGTGACGTATATCCGAGTAAAGGGCTTCTGAAATGAGAAAAACTGTAGGCAGGGCTTGATTTCATCCTGGAGAACTTGATTGGATCTTTGAGAGATGGGCGTTGCAAACAAAATAAAGGCAGAATTGAGACAGGCCTTGTCATAAATGGCACCCTAAGCACTCGTGATCTTCCTACGAGTCTGCACTTTCGTGACGTAACGCCGCTTTGACTATCGGGAAGAAGTCTGCTGTGGAGCTCGCTTCAGTGCGGGCTCGGCAAAAGTATGCATCGAGGGCCCATTTCGACCGCAAAGGGGGCGTTCGCGAGCGCCCTTCTGAAACCTAAAATGACAAATGGGACACACCATGGTCTCATGGACTTAACGGACGCACGCGTACACGGCAGCCACTGTAAGTCCACAAGACTGAAAGTTCATATGAATTGTGCCAGACCACAATAGCCCTGCCCTCGGCCACAGCAACATGACAGGAAAAGAAGAGAAGTCATTTCGAGGGGGGAGGGAAGGTTAATGTTTTTGATTAAAGATTATGAAGGCAAATTAATAAAATAAAATAAATGAAGTGCACAGATAAATCATTTATACTAAACACTAGCCTGACATCCTCATACTTAGATTCAAGTCAGAATATTAGTCTGATACTGCTCCATTGGGCTGTGATTAAGGAGCGTGTTTCAGCCGAACCAGGAAAGAAAATGCCTCTGCACTCTATTGGATAGACCTACAACCAATCAGTGCAACGGAGTAAGTGACGTATGTTCTTCATTCATATTTTCCATTCGACAAATGCCTTGATTATGGTTCTCTTTCGATATCTTCTATAACAGATGCGATGGCGAATCTACACATCTCAATTTCCAGTGGCAGCCATCTTTGTTGTTAAACAAATTCACAATTATTGTTTCCGAATTAAAATTCTTAAATACTAATGACACTTAATAAAGCTACTTTTAGATTATTAGGACTAGGTAAAAACAGTTCCCTTTCGAAAAGGAACTCGCACTGCATTCTCTAGGGCCATCCTTAAAAATATTTTGGTTTGCAGTAACAGCAAAAAAAAAGAAAAAAAGGGACGGTAGGTAGGT
>FLSR01001300.1:25885-46541 GCA_900092035.1 Leuciscus waleckii
TATTCCATATATATATATATATATATAAAATATATTATATATGGAATAAAATATATATATACACACACATACATACATACATATATACACACACTGACAACACATTTTCTTTACTAGATAAATGTCTTCTGGCTTAATAGCCAGAAGTTAAACTGGCCCGGAATGAGGGTATTGCGCATACTTTTACACATTCCCGCAGGTTTCGTGATTATAAAGCGGGATATTCCCACAAAAAGGTATGCACTATAGCATGCAGGCTATATTGCAAATAAATGTATTAATAAATGAGTAAAAATGTATCAAGAGAGCTGCATGCTGCGAAACAAGACTTTTGCTCACATTTCGGGACAGTTTACGGAACTCTCACTTGCCCATTGGGGCTAGTGTTGCATAATCTCTAATGTTCATTATTTGCACGCAGTTTAAGTCTTGCAAATTGAAACATTCGGGAATTTTACTTAACTCTTTCCCCGCCAGCATTTATTTAAAAAAGTATTTGGTCAAATGTTGTATGAATATCTGAACATGCAATATATCAAAAGAAAGAACAGATCCTCTCCTTTTAAACACAATAAAACACTAAGTAATGCGTGGCGCATCGCAGAGCTAGTGCAAGACGAGCATTTGTGGTTAAAAGCTTTTTTTTTTTAGAAGATCACCAATCGTTTCGCTAGATAAGACCTCAGCTGGGATCGTGTAGAGCCCTTTGAAGCTGCATTGAAATTGTAATTTGGACCTTCAACCCATTGGTTCCCGTTGAAGTCCACTATATGGAGAAAAATCCTGGAATGTTTTCCTCAAAAACCTTCATTTCTTTTCGGTTGACGAAAGAAAGACATGAACATCTTGGATGACGTGGGGGTAAATTAAAGTAAATTATCAGGAAATGTTATTTTCTGAAGTGAACCAATCCTTTAATGCTTAACAGATTACATTCTTACAGTAAGTATATTATTTTAGAGTAGAGTAGCCTATATTATGACCATAAGTACCTATTTTAAAAGTGTGCTAAAGTGTAGGCCCTACTTCTATTTCACCAGGGACGGACAACAGCTATAAATCATACACACTTTTACTGGAAATGGATGATATTCATCAATCATTGTAACGGATGTGCAAAAGACCATCACACATCATTCACACACTTCACACTAAATATCATCTGTGTAAACCAGCTGGAAAATATGAACTTCACATATAAAATCAGCAGAATACACAATAATCGCGTTCAAGTACTTCGGTCAACAAAACTAGACAACAGCTGGTATTACTTTAACTAGAAAATTCACTGAGTGTGTGAGACAGTTAATGTGCCACTTGAGCCACTCATCTATTTCTGTAGTCCTGCCGATAACACACACACATTGAACTCTACTTAATCTATAATAGATCAGTGAACGGATTCAGTTCAAGCATTTAGTAAACACAAACACACACACACACACACACACACTGGTGTCTAGAACTATTTGTGATGTTTGACTGGCTGACTGACTGTCATGTAAAAATGTTAGATTCTGATGTCATAAGTTAGCTGATTGCCTGGCTGCTCTCTGATTGGTTCTTGCACAGAAATTGACATGTTGTCTTATTGTAGACATGCCCCTCTTCAGAGTACCATTATGTCTGAGAGGACGTCAAAAGTCACACACACACACACACACACCTACTGAACTAAAAAAGCACATCATAGTCTGCAGTACATATGGTTTAAAGACGGTCTGCATAATACAGCCCCCCTAAAGACAATAAAAAAAAATACAAAAATACAGTTTTATTTATCAAACTATGTTCTAAACATAGGTTTTGTCATACTTCTGGAGATATGCTTCAAAAGTTAAACAAACACACACATTTTCCTTTAAAATATGATCATTTAGAAAGTGACCTTGTGCATTCAGCGTGTGTGTGGGTGTGTGTGTCTATTTGTGGCTTGAGTTCAAGTATCAGTGTCACAAAAACATCTGAAACATTTACAATGGCTTAATACACACACACACACACACACAAGCTTTTGCCCGGCGGCAGCTAATTTTGCGTATCCACAGCGGGCGACCTGTAGGACATGTTGAACTGAATTATTCGGTGCGCTGTATTTGTTTCAAGTGTTTTCAAAAATAAGCAGGACAAGAAACCTCATCAGACGATACCAAAGGCCAATCTTTTCAACAGTGAAAAGATTGAACTGGCCGAAAACAGATCCATGGTAAAAGACTGTGTGAAAGCAAAGAAAAAGAAAAAACTGAGATGAGTTTTGGTCCCTGATAAGAGATCTGTATGAGCTCCTACAAATAAACGCAACAAGTATATGTACAAAACCGTTCAAAACGTTTTTTTGTGTGTGTGTGTGCAATAAATTTATATTTTTATTCAGCAAGGATGCATTAAACTGATCACAAGTAACATAAATCTCTCAGAAATCAAAACATTATAATGTTAAAAATGTATTTACTATTTCAAATATTGTTCTTGGAACTTTCTAAGCATCATGAAAATCCACAAAAATATGAAGCAGCGCAACTGTTTTCACATTAATAAGATATGTTTATTGTGCAGCAAATCAGCATATCAGAATGATTTCTGAAGGATCATGTGAGACTGAAGACTGGAGAAAGTATGCTGAAAATTCAACTGCATCACAGGAATAAATTACTGTTACAATTGTACAATATTCATATAGAAAACGTTATTTTAAATTGTAATATTTCACAATATTACTGTATTTGTATTATATAAATGCAGCATTGGTGAGCAGAAGAGACTTCTAACCAGCCCTTAACTTTTGAACAGAAGTGTAAGTTAGTAAAAGCGAAGTGAAGTCTGTTGAAGGTTCCAGCTGAATTTGCATGAATGACAGTCCGATATCATGTGATCACTGGCACATGGCCCAGCAGCCAATCAGATGCCAGGGTCTTTTCCACCCTGATTTCCGCTGGCAACAGTGATGTGCAGAATGAGGGAAATATTGAGTAGCCATGAAAACACACACAAACACACACACACACACAAAATTACAGACTGTCAAAGGAAAGTCTTGCAGAGTTTCACAGCATGTGACGATGCCAAGGACATTAATGATCTCAAGCACATCCCTTGTCCGTTTGCTCATTCATTCTCGCATTGATCCGGTTGTGATGCGGTTTGGGTCGTGAGCTCACGTCCACTGCAGAAAAGAGTCCTGCGGTTCTGTGGACTCGAGCCCAGAGAGTGAAAGACTGACAGGAACTCAACTGAGTTTCTCGCCCTGCATCTACATCTCCAAAAAACTACAAACTGCTTGTTTCTCTCACATTTCTCCCAGTCAAAGGTCAAGGCAGGTCACCATATCACTTAATGTGGATGTGATGAGAAATACTTGAGCTCATACTGAAATTTCAGATTTTTCGAGCAAATGCGAGCACTGTTTAGGTCTCATCTGGAACTCTAGAGGAGAAACATCAGGAGACTCAAGTAAATGGGAGAATCGATTGAGATCACAGGATTTCCTTTTGTTTCATTAGACTGAACGCTTAGAGATGAACAAGGGAAACTCCCAAGGTAGTCTGGGATATAATGCTTCAGAGGATTGTGGGAAATGCTTTCTTGGTACTCACCACAAGAGTGTGTGTGTGTGTGTGTGTGTGTGTGTGTGTGTGTGTGTGTGTGTGTGTGTGTGTGTGTTTCATATGGCACTCGCTGTTGTGTTGCTATAGTGCTGGTGTCAGTGTTCAGTCCAGATTGTCGAGAAAGAGACTTTCTGAGCAGTAAGATTAGAAATTAAACAGTATGAAAATTTTATATTATGATTACAGAGACCAAAATAATCACGGTTCTCAATATTATCTTATATTTTAAATTACAATCAACATGCAATTAAGGATCTGAAATCATTACATTCAGTTCACACGCATGTATATTATTTTAAAGTAAATTATTTCTGTTTTAAGCACTCTTTTTAAAAGATTGCTAAATGTAATTCTTTTTTTAACCAGGGATTTCAGCTCATACTGAGAGAGACGGCACTGAACATTTACCAGTAGAAGCGTCTAAAAATATTCACTTCCCCTTATTCATATACATTTTAAGCTAAATTCACGATGATATAAAGTCTGTCATCTCCCTCGATCCGATCACTAAACTGCCCTATAAACACTGCGAGCAGGTGAATGAAGTGAAGTCAGTGCGTTTGTGTCGTGATGAATCGAGCTCTAAATGACGCTTTCTGGAATGTTGGAGATTTCTGGAATATTCCCGCAGGCTATTCCATCTGTTGGGAGAATGACTCTGCTCGGACGCGTTCCGGCTGCTGATTACAGCCCAGATATTTCACTCTCATCCCTGTCTGAATATGAATGTTCAGTGGCTCTGATTCCATGCAGTTATGATCACTCAACACACTGCTAATGAAACACAGACAAGCTCATCCAGCTCTGAGCATGCTGAATCATCTGAGGTCAAAGACACTTACAGAACCACAAAACACAAAATGCCACTGGTATTAATTGTGCGAGTTTCATACAAGACAAAAATGTGCACAAGAACTGATTAACTAACATCAGCCCTCTCATGTCTGATGATTTTTACAGGTTTCTTGTCAACTGAATCTGATTTGCAAGAAAATTATATTTAATATATATATATAATTTGCAGTGCTTAATAATGGGATTGTAGTCCATTAACTCAAAGGATAAGTTCACAATTCACAGTGTCGTAAATATCACTTACTGTATATTAGCCAATAGCTAAATAGCACCGATATAAAAATTGTACACCCCAAATATGTCACAGATGAGACGCAAACTAATGAATGTCACACTGCACACACACACACACACACACACACACACACACACAATGCACAATCTCTTTCTGTCTTCTCCACTCGCCAGAGTTTGATGCTTTGACGTTTCGTCTGGATTACAGTTCCTGTATCCTCATTCCCTCCATAATCCCACAATAATCCATCAAATAAACTGCTGCAGAGATTACAAGAAAAAAGTGTGTGTGTGTGTGTGTGTGTGTGTGTGTGTGTGTGTGTGTGTGTGTGTGTGTGTGTGTGTTTTACAATCCCTCGAGAGACTCCAATCACTGTTAAACTATCATGCTACACATGATTATACATAAGATTTGTTTTAAAACACATATGACCACAAAACATAATTTACAGTATAAGCTGTTTTCCTCATGTGGACCAAAAAAAATGTCCCCACAAGATAGATTTCTGGTATTGCCATCCTTGATGGGACATTTTGTCCCCACAACACAGGGTTTACCAGGACCAAACACACACACACAAACAAACACCTTTCTTTGTGAGGACACTGACACAATGCAATCTCTAGTTCCTTACCCTGACCTTACCCACCACAACTGAGTACCAGAACCCTTAACCTAAGCCTACCGGACAAAATGTCCACACTTATATAATATAGATTGTGTGCAGACTAGTTCTGAATCTGATTGTGAAACTAGTCTTTGACATGACCTTTGCAAACTTAATGTCCAAATAAAGTAAAGTCATAAAGTGACATTCATTTTTAATTCATTCTATGTTGCCAGCAGAAACATTGCAAGTCATAGAATATTCACAATCACAAAGGCTAGACCTTTTAATAATTACATGCATGTGTGATATGTGTATTACAAGGCATTATGAATGTTTATGATGCATTAAAGGGATAGTTCACCCAAAAATGTTCTCTCTGTCATCATTTACTCATCTTCATATTCCAAACATGCAACATTCCGGACATTAAATCCCACTGAATTTAATTGAGTTTAGTTGCTGCCTTATTTTATTTATCCCTTTGTTTTAATCAAATTGGCTGTACAAGTCATTTCAACAATTTTGATCTAATCTTCATAATCATTTATAACTTATAAAAGTTGAAATTGGTTAAAATATTTTGATTAGTACAAATAATTTCATATTGATAAACTTTATAGTTATTGGACTGAATTGAGCTGAATAATGACACTATTGTCTTTTTAGAGCTGCATTACATCAGAATTTGTCTCATATTTGATTGCATTCAATATTTGAAGCTTGTATCAATAATTCTGTAATTTACTGATGATATATTACAGTGAACCTGTATGACTTTTTTCACAAAAGAAAATCTGTTGGAAAATGTTGGGAATTAAAGAACATTGGACCCCATTGACTTTCAATGCATGAAGAAGAAGAAAAAATAAACATTTTACAGGATAACTTCTTTTTTGTTGCATGGAAGAAATAAAGTCATATAAGTTTGGAATGGAATGACATGAGTGCAAGTAAATAGACTTAGACTTACTTTATAATGGTGATAAATGATGACAAATTATCATCTTTTGGGTGAACTATCCCTTTAAGATGACCTCTACACACACATACAGGTCTGCAGTGAAGATTTCGTGAGAGATCAATTGACTGTCCACACTCAGTAAAACTACACAGTTCTTTATGAGCGCCATAAAACTCACCATTTACTAACTGCTGTCTTTTTTTCTGTTTTTCTGCCTGTCTCTCTCTGCAAAACTATAATCTTCTTACAGCAGCTCAGCATCCATCGCTCATGATGAAGAGAGACAGAAACATGCAAATGCTCAAACTGTGTGTGTGATGCACATTGAATATTACATGGATATTTGAGGTCATATCTGATGCATGCATTTATGTGCGGTTTATGCACATGTGCAGCATTCATGCATGTATCTGTGTGCAAGTGTTCATGTGTGTGAGTCGGCATGGTGTTGGTGTGTAAGGTGTTCAAGCGTTGCTAATGGAACTCATTCCTCATTTCACAGCGAGAGTGATTCCCATGAGAAACATAAATCACAGTCAAGCGCTCTGACTTCAGCTGTGTGTGCTCTGCAGTATTTCCTCTGATATCAGAGGCCGCTCTTGTGGACTTTGACAGCTCTGAGGTTCTGCTTCCTCTGGACACTTTCACTAATTTACAGCACACCAAATCTAAACCAGTGTCTCAGTCTCTCCCAGTTCATGAACAGTGTTACAGTATTCAGCACTGTATGACCTAAGCTGTTCACTGGGATAGTCTCCCATCTCATTCCCATGTATTTTTCATGCATCTCAGTTAAATAACTACTCATATATAATGCATCCACATATAACTCCAGTTATTTAAGTCCAGCAGTATAACCCTAACCCTTATAAATACACTGATAAACTAAATATATTTATTTATTTATTTATTTATTTATTTATTTATTTATTTATTTATTTATTTATTTATTTATTTATTTATTTATTTATTTATTTATTTATTTATTTATTTATTTATTTATTTATTTATTTATTTATTTATTTATTTATTTATTTATTTATTTATTTATTTATTTATTTATTTATTTATTTATTTATTTATTTATTTATTTATTTATTTATATTATATCATATATAGGCAATCTTGTATAATATATTATGCCAATTTTGTGAGGCAATCTTGCATATATATTTTATAATATATATTATACAAGATTACAAGATTGCCTCACGCAATATTGATTGTATTGGTAGTAGACTGGCTTACTACAGCTGACTTTTTTTCCAATACCTCCCTTCGTGTATTTACAGTAAAAATGATTTTTTAGGAACTTTCTGTAATATAATAAAAGTGTTTTTTTTCCTTTGATCATGTTTCAAAGGTTGTAGTTCCTATTAACAAGACTGACTTACAACAGGTGAGATTGTGCCAATAGCTCCCCATGCACAGTACACAATTAGTTTTTTTATAAAAACATTAGGCCTACTGTAATTTACCTAAAGGTGTTTTTTTTTTTTTATGTCCCAAAGCTTGTGGTAGGTTCCTAGTGACCAGACTGACTTATTACAGGTGAAATTGTGCCAATACCTTCCTCAACCTTTCAACACCAGTAAGATAGAAGACTATCTGTCCATCCTGACCTGACCAGGGCGAATAAGAGAGGAATATTTAGCAGTAAATGAAAAAACAAGATACACCAAAATAGAGAGCAAGAATCTCAAGTGAAAAGCTGCTTATTTTCTTCACAGAGAAATGAATTTTTTACAATAATATTTAAACCTCCCCAGATACGGTTCACGGACCATATACAGCTTAAGAACTACACTACCTATAATCCTCAAAAAAGTCCCACCAATCAGAGAAGTCGTTTTTACCATGGAATTGAAACTGCAGCAAATGAGCTCAGGACCCTCCACCCATTCATAAAACATCATGAATAACAATCGAACAGTCACAAAAATACTTCTATTAGTGGCAATGACTATAAGTCAATAGTTTCATACTGTGCCACATTTCTTTTTGGTCTTTTTTTCTGCCTGGATGTCTAAGCCGAAGCGATATGAGATGTTAAATGTTTATCATGTCAAAGTCACAATCCCAATTTTTAACATAAAAATCCCAAATAGATTCTTCCCCAAATCATTGAGCATTAAAATAATGGCTTTGCACTCCAAAAATGACATTTTTCAGTCTTTTTCAAATTTATATTTAATATCTGGCCCCATTTCTTTTTTCTTTTTTTTAGTTTATTACATCATTCACAATGCTTCCTGGGACTGTATAGTTTATAAAAATAACTAAATAAATTCAAAATCTTCTTGTTTCTGATTTGTTTTTTGAAATGCTGTGACTTTTTTTGATGAAATGTTTTGTGATATCTATCGAGAGACTGTGCTGTAAAAGTAGGCGTTCACAGTTGTTGTGCTCTTTAACCAGTGTAGTGAGAGTGGTTCGTTCTTCATTGTCCTCCGCTTTCTCCTACGTCACACCATGTCTCTTACATCGGCTCTCTTCCCAATAAACAGGATTTATATGAGCCATAATAACCGTCCATACACCCTTCTCTCCTGATGCCTTTATCTGGAGTTTCACTGAGAATGAGCAATTATAAACTGGCCGTTTATAATCATGGTATTCGTACGTGGAATAAACGCCTCATTTTTTATACAGACAGACACTGAAAAGAAGTGCAAAACGGTGAGAACTGGAAATGCTAAAGCCTTTGTGAGGGAACTGTTGCGATAATTCACACACAATTCCACACAGAAACTTGCATTTTTCTTCTACACAAGGAATACAAGAAAACAGCTGTTTGTATGACTGAAAGTCTGAAATGTGTAAAACTCGAATGTGTTTCTCTCATTTACTGAATTGTTTTTGTCACATCCCACAAAACAAAAACTTGCATTAAACTTGCGTGAATGTTTAACTGAGATAAATATTCTGATTGTGACATTGTCAAAAAAATGTATTCGCTCTCAATGAACACAATTTATGAATACAATATGAAAACACTAAAATTAACTCATGAGTTACTTTCATAAATATTTGTTTGCCTCTAATATTGTTCATACGTAAAACAAATTATTATAAAAATTGTGTTTTAATTGTTTTTTATTTAAATGAATCCCGTTATTGTTAGATTTGCTTGATAAACTTCTCCAAAATAACAAAATAACCATGAAGTGTAGCTAGTTTTAAACACATCTGTATCCCCAGCCCCTCTGCTTTACTAAGTCAACATCTGCTCTCAAATTAACTAACCCGTACTGAGTGATGGATTCATTTAAAATAAACCGCAGTCCTGTGTCTAGCAACATTGTCACCCATTCTGGATTTTATTTCATGTTAATTGCATTTTCCACAATATTGTTTTATTTTTTATTTCCCACATTTTGGTAACAAGGTCACAAAAAATGCAAACCTTTGAAGAAAATAAAAAGTCTCATATTTTGTGTGCTGAAGGTTTAATGCCTCCTGTCACTGGGCATTTGATGCCGAAAAAAATGCATTTCTTGCTCTGTTATGATTATTATTATACTTCACTGTACACAGCATAGAAAGTGCTGAATTCTAATTCGATCACATTGGATCTTTCTCAGGGTCGTGCGGATCTGAAGTCGGAAGCGAGCGGTCGGTTTTTGGCTGTGATCGTTTGGCAGATTACAGGCCCGATCATTCCCAGAAGTTCTGGCACTCTGTTCATTTTCTCAAACAAGTCGGCGCCCCATAATTGTTAACTTTTTTTTTTTTTATAGATTTCCTTCTCTCAGTCTCTCTCATGTGGATTTTTTTTTTTTTTTTTTACAGAACCTTTTACAGACGGGCGGCACTCGCTCCTGATGACATTAACGCTCAATTCATTTCCTCAGTTCAGGGGCCCCTAGCGGCCACACACGAGCGCAGTGAGAAAACTCACAGAGAGACAGACAGTTGGGCGCTTATTATAACCATGTCAAACGTTATCTCAGAGTTCAGAGGTTTTAGCTGCTTCCTTTGTCGATTTATGGGAAAGTTCATGTAAAGTTTGGATGTTTTGAGGCAAAACCAAAATAGAAAAAGAAAGAAAGAGAACAATGGGGGGGGGGGGATAGAAACAATTTCAATTTCAAAAATGAAATTAAAAATATATGAACCATATTCATATCTAAATATGAGATTAAGACTGATAAAGCAGAGCTTAGACTGAATATAAATAACATTCTAAAACTATAAAGGAAAAGCCTCACAACCACAGCAACAACAACATGATGATGAAGAAAAACCTGACAAATAACCAAAGTCGCTTCAGTCTGTATTCTGGTCAAAGTGCTCAAACCTTTGTGATTTGTGTAAGTTAATCTGACATGAGAAACATGATGAGCATTTAATCCAGCAGCAACAGCAGGCTTTAAAATATATATATATATATGGCAACAAAAAACAAAACAACAACAACAAAAAAAAATCATACTCACAGACATGCTTAATATAATGCCATATGTACTGTCCTATAGTATTTAAGAGCACAGAAAATCATCTCATTCACTACTTATATGTGACATCAACCTCCTAATGCCTCATATATACTCTCACACTGTCATTAACACTTTATGTACTGTTATCATTATACTGTTATACGCACATGTAGTCTCATACACACACACTTCTGTTGTGATTTGTAATGTTGCAAAAAGCACAAAATCAGTTGAGAACGCGTTAAATGTCTTACCTGCTCACCATCATCTTCCTCATCATGGTGTTGTGGGAGTTCAGTTGAAAAGAGTTTACTCACATCCAGTGATAATCCAAACGACGCTGCGCATTTGAACAGAGCGCGAACGTTTCTCTTTTCGGTCTTTTCTGTCAGTTCTTCCGCGCGCCACGGAGTTTATCACACATACAAGTATATGGATCTCCTATACGAGCTCCTCACAGCGCTTGTGACGCGCGTCGGCTGTGATCGGAGCAGTGCGAGCGGATCATCGCGGAGCGCGCGTGTAGAAGCGGAGAGCGCGTGCCGTCCGAAAGGCGCGTGCGGCGAGACTGCGCGCTCGAGCCCGAGCAGCACTGGAGAGGGACGGAGCAGGGAGTGACGTCACCCGCCCGCACCGAATCCGGGCGCACGAGCGAAGCTTTAAAGTCACCATGAAATCATATTGAAGACAATACTTGATAAAAAAAAAAAAACTTTGAAACCGCAGTGTTTCTTAAAAATAATTTATCCTGCTTTGATACCGCAGTGTTTCTTATAAATAATTTATCCGTGTAGGTACATAATTATTTCACAAATATATAAATAAACTATAAATAAAAAAAATTCATGTGCCTCATAAACTTTAAGCAAAATAACTTCCCCTCCATCTTGAAGCAACATCTCTTCTCTGATGAACGGTTTACAGGAAAAAGGCAGTTAAATCATATAATTTATGGCTGTAATATTTGGGCAACGAAATTGCCTTTTTTCGTGCATCAAGCACAATTTTTTTAAACAATTAGCCAAAGTTTTGTGTGTGTGTGTGTATATATATATATATATATATATATATATATATCCCTCTCAAACACCCATGAACTCAAACTGAGTAACAAGGATAAGACAACTGCTGTTTATAAAACTATAAAAATCTGTTATAAGGACACTATAAATCATTCATCATATTTCAGATCATGTTTACTGTGATTGTATAAAAAAAAAAAGATAAAAAAAAAGATTGTCATTAACTAATGAAGCTCTAAATGAACTGACTCTCAAAGCTCCACACAATAATCATCATTATAATGAATCTGTAACAGTTGGACGGCTGTAACAGGACAAGGGTGATTCCAAACACAGTATAAGCTGTGGCTTAAAGAGCAAAGAGTTTAAAACTGCAGTGTTAGAATGTCAGTACCACTGGTGGCCTGTTGGGCGCAGCAGAGTTAATTTGTGGCTTTATTGAACAAGACTTTTATATGTTCTGATAGCTGACAAGTGGTAGTCCTGACCCAGTTAATACGAAGATTCTAATCCAAGAAAAATACTGCTATCAAATCACACATTCAAGAGCTCGACAGGCAGCGGTGTGTGTGTGTGTGTGTGTGTGTGTTAGAGAGAGTGTTTCCAATGCATCATTAACAGATTGAAGGACTTCTCATTCCAACAGCTGAAGCTCTGCCCCGCAGGCACCAGCACACAGCGAAGGTGTTCTGCAAAAACTCGCCCGCCTGGCAGCGTCCAAAAACAATCTGTGCAGCCCACCGCTTCGGGACACAAGAACTCGCAGCGAAAACAACAGACTATCTGTGGGTGCAGCTCAGTGGGAAGATGTGCTTTCAGCCTCACCTGTCCTACTCCCAGATCACGGACGCATCTCATTCATATCAGCTGCATCAGGTTACTGCCATAAACAACTACCGACAATATGATATGCGTCGCTTATTAAACCACTAGAAAATGTTGGTTTAATTACTGCTTCAAAATTTGGTGCCAAAGTCACAATCTGCAGAAATACAATACATGCATTGCACTTTTTCCACTTATAAAAATATAATGAAATGGTACCCCTGAAGAACACTACAAACTTTATTTTGTATAATCAGTATCTTACTCAAGGGCAAACTTGTGTATAATAACAATAGGAGTATTTTCTGAATTATGTAATGGAAGAATTCAGGATCCAAATGAATAGTATCACAGTATCTCCAAATATTTTTGTATGGACACAGCCCTTCACAGACACAGTAAACTTCTATAACACGTTTACACTTTTATTATCACTTCTTTAAAAAGAGACCAACCTTAGGTCTGTAGTCCAACAGATTCATGAATTACAGCATTTAAGTTCAGATCTATGATCAAAAAGCAGGTGACAGTTAACGTGATAATTCCATTGCCTAAAGTTGTGTCATTGTAATCACATATACAGGACTTATTTCAAAGTGACTTCTGTAGTGCCCTTATCCACTTATAACTATACAGAGATCTTGATCCCAACTCAAACACCAACTGAAATGGCATTTGTTTAGAAAATGAATGACACACAGAGAGCAACACATAAACCTCATGAATCACTTAGTGACTGAAGGAGATCAAGCTGGATTTGGTCTTTAGGCGTCTGCCGGCGGACCCTCCATCTGAGAGCAACTGCGCACGAGTGGGGTTTCTCTGCCGTCCTCTCCTCTGACTGTAATCGAATGCGGGACGTGACTGGATTTACAGTGGGAATCTGGGACTAACCACGTATCTGGCTTGGTGAAGCGCTCGACTAATACAGCAGGGCCTTTCTGATGAATGAGAGCTGGCTGGAATCTATCAGCCGGTGATATTATCTATCAGGAATGGACTATGTCATTCAGTGGCTCTCTGAGGTCAATAAAGGAGCCGTCTGTTGGGGTGATGGATGGAGGTGAGGCATCAATACGAAAACTTGGCTTTGAGTCCAAGGAGAGAAGCTCTGGTGTGGCACAGTTTGTTTTTATTTACTGCGATGTTTACCGAAGGTTGAGGTTGTGCTGTAAAACTGCCGGCTGCTCAATCAACAGCTGAGCCGGTGAATTTGAATCTGAGGGAATTCATTTTATCCTGAAAGAAATAGATGGATGGTTGCACGAATACCTGCAAATTCGCCAGTACGCGGTGTGGACGAAACAGTCGGTATGGTGCTGGGTCAGCGCGGGCGACAGCCGTATTTCTGACTCTGCCCATTGGATCCCAAGAGCTCCAAGGTTGATGTGTGGCCATGAAGTATCGGCTCCTCCGGGAGACTAATAGCTCCAGTAATGAAGCGTTGTTTGACTGCGTGATTCATTCAAACACCCAAATCTTTATTGCCGTGTTTGTAAAGGCAGGCCATATATCAGCACGGTCCTCGGGTACGGTTGGTCAGCGTGACCTTGTTCTGTCGTGCTGTTCGCAACTAGTGCTGGTGTGAACTTACCCACAAGAGAACCCACAAAATCATAGATTTAAAAAAAATAAAATAATGTATAATGTTCTCAGAACTTTAGATAACGTTCTGGCAAGGTTCTCTCAAAGTTAGGAACAAACATTTTTCCATTAACATTAACAGAACGTTCTTTCAAAGTTATCTGGTATTTAGCAATGTTCTAAAAACATTAGCACAAACACATTATTTACACATTGTGCATGGATTGTTTTTCCTGAAAACTTTTTAGTTGGACAGTAGTTCATCTAGTTTTTCTGAAACGTTCCTATAATATTTGCAACATTACAAAATTGAATGTTCACTTAACTTTTGAAACCATGAAAAAATATGGAGGTTTTAAACGTTCAGCGAACATTAAGAAATAAAGTTTTTATAACTTAATGGGAACTTTAGCAAAACAATGTTATTTTTGTAAGGGGATATGGTTAAAGAATATCGCAAGAGCAGGTGTGCTATTTTTCCTGAATATCAACATGATTGCAAATGTGATACTGACTTTATAGTTCAATAAACAGTTCAATAAACAAGAAGTTACTATTGTGAGTAACATTTTAGACACAATTTTGTCAATAGTGTCCGTTTTAGCGCTAAACGGAAATAGTTCCAGACGAAGCCGCAACAGAATGTTGTGCATCTCCAAGTGACACACAGTGGTTTTCGTTCCTGTTTTTTCTCGGACAATGATTCAATGAGCTATTCATAAAGACTCCTCTTTGTTCCTGAATGAATCAGCCATTTCAACAAATTGGTAGAATTAATAGAACTTAATAACTTATTAAAACAGTGATCTACTCGCGGATTTAGTTTCAAATAAAGCATTAATTTATTTTTTATTTTTTTCATATTTCAATATTCAAAATATTATTTTAAAACATTAATCTAATCGCATTATTTATGCAATTGTAACTTCAGTGTAAATACATCTAAACACTGATTTTGTGCTGCATCTGCATTGCAAAAATGGATTATGTTGATACTGATTTAATTTGATTAGTAACGGAGTGTCTATAGTGTCCTAATTGAATTTATTGATTAACTGGAAGAAATTGACAAAGATGATGCATGCATCTAATAAGGTTAGAAAGAAATTGTCCTAATAAAGGTAAATATCATTTGAAAGTGGCAAATATCTGTCAATGCTATGAACTGACCACCTCACAGAATATAAAGAATATGAAAAGCTTTAGGAGTCAGCAGTCTACAGCAGGCCTAAACCAGTCAAGATACCAGCAACAAAACAAACAAAAACAAGAAATCCCAGATTTCCCCAGAAATTATAGAGATTTAAAGTTTTTGTCAATTTCGCACACCCCTACTTTAAGTCACGATTCAACGGCTGAATGTGGATCAGTTAAAACAGGTATTATGACCCAGACACACTGGCACCAAGACGAGTCTCTGATTACTCACCATCAGCGCAGAGGAACGCATCACATTACTGTGTTTCTTCGAAAAATTGAACTAATTAGTGGTGTTTGCTAAGACAGGAATCACTATTATTATAGCTTTTAGCTGAATTCATGTGTCTCATTGAGGAGAGGCGTGCTGTTACTTAAAGTGATTGTGTGCAGCATTTTCACCTGCTGGACGAAAAAACTCCCACAGATTTATGTTGTAGGAGGGACCCAAGATATATCTAGAGAGCTCAAGATCACAGAGATTCAAAGGTGCAGGACTCTTTTCACCCAGAATCCACATTCAAAGCCCAAATAACTTACGAGAACATTGCTAAATATGAAACAATATAGAGTGCAACAGTCGGTTCAGGAAGTAAAAATCCATTCATGTTTTCCATAGGGAAATTTAACTTTTAAAACATTAAAGACAGACCTGCTTTGAGCAATGAGGTTGTTAATCGATGCCTCATCAAGCCATCAAAGATGAGGATATTGGGCCCCTATAGCCAAAGCAGTGATGTCTAAGAATTTTTACCAATATTTACCAAAAAAGTAAATATTTTTCCCAACTGGATATGATTATAAAAAGGTAAGATCAGTTGTTTTATCAGGCTATTATAATTGATTTGGCTCTAGATAAAAATATTGTAATAATACACACTTTTAGCATTTACCGCTCTGTTGTTTTGACGCACTACTCACTTTAACAGCAGAATTCATGATTAAAAACTACATCATCCATGATTCTGTTTAGAAAATTCCACCAATTAGAGAGTCTGAAATTGTGCCGAAAGAGCTATTTGGCTCCGCCCACTCACATGAAGCACTGCAAATGACATTCAATTCGGTTTCACTATGCTCTCAAAATACTTAAATATTTGTGTGTATATATATACATATTTTGAATTAAACTTTAAAAAAAATAAAAAATAATAATATATATATATGCACATGAGAAGTTTTCTTTTTAATTCGATTATGCTGTTTGCAACACACACACACTTGTGTGTGTGTGTGTGTGTTTGTGTGTGCATGGCAAACAAATTTGTTTTTAAATGTGCTAAGTTAAAAGTTGAACTTCACATGAATAGTTTTATATTTCCCAATCGTGTCATTCACAATGTTTCATGGGATTGTAGTTCTTTCATAAGGTCATTAATTTCACAGTCTTACTGTATATTTTTGTCTTTTTGTCAGATTTTCATAATTTTTTGCATGAAATCAAAGTTAGTAATTTGTGATTCACCTCGTAGCTGGTTGTCTTGGTTCATTGCTTATAATACTTTAAAAACTATTTTTTTATAATCCCTATGAGGAAAATGAATAGGCTCCCAGAAACGCTGCTGAAAAAGAGGGCGGCACTAATGCACTCTATTCTCAATAAGGCATTTTTTAAGGCCCATGGAATGGAATTGGAATGGAATGGAATGACCCATCTAGCATCACTTCCAGCACCTTTAATACTGATTTTCCGTTTCTTCAAGCGCACCGCTTCAAGCTGTTCGTAGGGTGTCATAAAGCCTCACGGATGTGCTCACGAAGGGTCATTAATTTCTCTGGTTGTGCATGATTCATAAACGCCTTCGTCCGCAGGCTCTAGTGTGCAACCTAATAAAAGAAAATCTGACCTGAGATCAGAAAGCTGGCACTCTATAGATCTAAACTTCACTTTCAAAACGTGACTTCATATGGAATTAGATATCAATATGAAGGCAGACATTACTGTCAGATTAAGCCCCACCTGGATCCACGTCTCAGGATGAGTGGCGTGTTGGTGCTGGTGACGGTTGGCTTATTGCCTCAGTCGGGGAAAAGCCTTTGGCGACAAGCGTGAGCACCGCCATTGGATTTTTCAAGAAACTGACACCTTAATGGACAGAAGTCTCACGCTTGATCCTGCACCGTGATATCAAATGTCCTTTCCCACGATGCAGCATGCCATTTTACATGATACACTGGCATTGAAGAGCCAAGACATGATGTTTTATGTAATTAATAAAACATGAATTAATTAATATATTTTTAACTCTAACCCTGTCAGTGTTTTTTTTTTTAAAGTTGCAAGCCACCGCAAGCATTTTTGATCATTTTCACTCAATTTTAATTTCCCCCAGAATATTTTGTTGTATGAATATCTGAACATGCAATATATCAAAAGAAAGAACAAAAGAAAAATCCCATTTTATTCCATCTTAATGTATTCTTTTTTTATCAACATTTGAATGTGGGTAAGTTTCATAAAAACAGCAACAGCAAATGCATTTTTATCATCCAGATCGGATTCAACTTTCTTTTTATCTGAATGGATGTGGAAAACACTTGAGTTTTGCCACAGACTTGTCCCACCTCCTAGAACGCAACTGAATGCTTCATCAAGTGCCTCCATGCTTAAAAACTGAAAACTACAGAAAACTACTTTTAAACAGGAAATGACGGAATATTTACGTACATATTTACAGCAGGTCTATTCGCACGGGATTAGTATTATCTGAAGTAATTTTTCCAGACCTTTTTACTGAAGGTAAAAGTCACCGTAATCTTTACTGACATTGTCCGTAATGATTACTGAGATGGCAGATTCGGACGGGACTAAAATCACTGAGAAGCTCTGGTAATAATTACTTTACCCCACCTCTCCATGTTAAACTAATCTCATCCGAATAGGGCTTAATGTTGCAAAGTCCTAAACCTCATCCTGGATTAGGGGTTGCACGACTACTAATTTCTGCTAGTCGATTTCTTATCAAAACAATACTCGAGTTACTCGACTACTCGTGGTTCATGCTACAGTAAATGAGAAGACATGAAATAGCTAGATCTTATCAATAAACATTTATTAATTCATAGCCTAATGCAACAATTACATAAATAAACTCTCAAAACATTATAATTATGACATTTCATTTTAAAATTTTCATGTAACAGTCTAAAGCCAAATAAATAGCCGTTCTTGCCTTTCATTTCAGACGCCTGCTTCTAGGGGCCGTTCACATATCGCGTCTTTTTCGCGCTCAAGGTCATTATTTCAAATGTAGGTGCGCGGTGAGCGCGCTCATAATGGAAGCAACGTGGTGCGCTAGTTTTTCCAGGCGGGTTTTCCCTTCTCATCTCCAGAAATATATCTAGTAGTAAAGCTAATGCAAGGGCTAGAAATCAATTAATCCTTTGCTGATACTTCTTCGTCGTCATCATGGAGAAAGCATCGCCACTCGGGCTCCTCCACAATCAGGGGGGCCAGGGTGGCGGTCGCAGTCGAAGCCAGTTAGGGTCAGGCAAGATCTGAGGACTGTCATCATCTCTAAAAAAGGCTTCGACTAAGAAGAAGTCCTGAAGCTAAGGCCATCAGACTTCTGAGGGTGGTCCCCTCCGGGGAGAGATGGGTGCCTGTTTCTCCTCTGCACCCTCTGGGGGGTGACTCTCTGAGGTGGGTCACAGCGCTGCCAGTTCGGTTGTTCCCTGCCAGTTCGCTGTTTCAGGGCACCGAAGTGTCAGCGTCCCCAGCGTCCTCCGAGGAGGATCGTAAAGCAGTCAGTTCGGTTGTTCCCCGCCGGTTCGCCGCTTCAGTGCCTGCACATCTCAATGATCCTCCGAGGAGAGTCGTAGAACAGTCAGTTCAGTTGTTCCTTGCCGGTTCAATGCTTCAGGGCACCGAAGTGACTTTTTTACCAAATCCAGCGGCCAGTCTCGAGAGACTGGTTCCCTTTGTAGATTTTCTGGCAGCGTGGAAGCTACTGCCAATATATCTCATTAGGTCCTGCATAAAGTAGAAAAGAGTTACAGAATTCAGTTCGGTTCTCGTCCGCCCAGATTTCTAGGGGTCCTCCCAACGGTGGTGGACCCTGAGCAGGCTCTGGTTATGAGCAGGAAGTACACACTCTTCTACGAATGGGGGCTACAGAAAGCGTTCCTTTCCCAGCAGGGAGTCAGGGTTTTACAACCGGTACTTCATTGTTCCAAAAAAGGATGGGGGGTTGCGTCCTATTCTAGATCTGTGCCAACTAAACCGCATGGTTCAGAAACTCAAGTTCAAGATGCTTACACTCAAACAGATTGTGTCACAGATTCAGTCCGAGGACTGGTTTGTCACGATAGACTTGAATGACGCTTACTTTCATGTATCCATCCATCCTGTATCCACAGGAAGTTCCTGAGGTTCACTTTCGGGAGCAAAGCGTACCAATATCGGGTTCTTCCGTTTGGCCTAGGTTTATCATCCCGCACTTTCACAAAATGCGTGGATGCAGCTCTTGCTCCCCTGATACTACAGGTCATCTGCGTGTTGAATTACATCGACAGATGGTTGATTTTAGCTCAGTTCGAGCAGAAGGGCGGTTTGGCATCGAGATGTCGTTCTGTCCCACATAAAAATGCTGGGGTTGAGGCTCAACGCCAAGAAGAGTGTGCTCCTCCCGTCTCTAGGTGTGGTATTTCACAATGATGCGGGCACAATTGGCACCTGCACGTATTACTTCGATTCTCTCAAGTTTGGTTCTCGAACCTGGTGTCCCTTCTAGACGGCTCTCCAATGGAGATTCGGATCAGGAGGGACATATTGTCCCAAGCAGGGGCCACGATTTATCACCCTTGCCTAGAGTTGTGGAAACAGTGGGCTTGGCCCCTGAGGGGGCCCAGCTCATAGAATCAGGTCTCTCGACTGAGGTCGTGGAGAACATACTCCGAGAAGACTGTATGCACTGAAATGGAAACTGTTCTCTGCTTGGTGCAGAGAACGCCAACTGAATCCTGTTAATTGCCCTGTTGGTACAGTACTTGATTATCTGTAAGAATGTTTCTCTGCAGGGTTATCTCATTCCACCTTAAAGCTGTATGTGGCGGCTATATCTGCTTACCACACTCCACTGGGTGGTGCATCATTGGGGAAATATTCTCTTATTTCTCGTTTTCTTCGTGGCACTCTGAGGCTGAGGCCTGCACTGTGCACTAGAGCAGTGGTTTTCAAACTGTGGGTCGCGACCCACTTGTGGGTCACACAGTGAGAAAAGGTGGGTCGCACAAAGGCACTTAGCTCCAGCTAAATTTACGCTACGATGAGTGAAACAAAACCAGTTCGATTAATGACCAACCGAATCTTAAGTAAGTTTTA
>FLSR01001300.1:46678-58493 GCA_900092035.1 Leuciscus waleckii
AAATGTGCGACCAAATCATGCTGGTGCGACCAACTGAGAAAGTTGGTAGCACCAGTGCAAGTGGGTCTTGAGATTGATTATACTTGTCAAGGTGGGTCCTGGAACGAAAAAGTTTGGGAACCCCTGCACTAGAGCACAGGCTTGGGATTTGGCCGTTGTATTGGAAGGGTTGGCTTTTGCTCCCTTCAAGCCCATTGAAGAGGTTTCAGAAAAGTTCCTTACACTAAAAACTTTGTTTCTTCTTGCTATTTCTTCTATTAAGAGAATTGGAGATTTGCGAGCCTTGTCGGTTGCTCATTCATGTCTAGAATTTGCACCTGGTATGGCGAAAGCCTTTCTTCACCCTAGGCCGGGTTATATTCCTAAAGTCCCTATTAATGTTGTGGGCCCGATAGTGCTGCAGGCCTTCTGTCCTCCACCTTTTAATACACCAGATCAGGAAAAGCTTAATCTGCTCTGCCCTGTGCGGGCTTTGGATGCCTACGTACACAGAGCTGCCCTGTGACATAAATTGGATCAACTATTCGTCTGTTTCAGGTAAGACCAAGAAAACCAAGAAAAGGTTCCCTGCATCCAAGCAGAGGATGAGCAAGTGGGTAGTCAAGGCTATCTCACTTGCTTATGAAGCAGCTGGTCAGCCTTCACCTTTGGCTGTCCAGGCCCATTCTACCAGGAGTATGGCTGCCTCAAAGGATTTATTATCTGGGGTTTCACTTCATGACATCTGTGATGCGTTAGGCTGGTCCTCACCGCATAATTTGTTAGATTTTATGACTTGGATCTAGGCTCCACTCCAGGGTCTAGGGTGCTGCTTCTTAGAGTGCGCAATGATTTCACACAGAACAGGCATTTGCTATTATGGCGTCGTGGGTATAGTGTTCCCACAGCATCTCGACGCAGCTCGAGTTCCCTTGAGAGGGAACGTCTCAGGTTACATATGTAGCCCTGGTTCCCTGAAGAGGGAACGATACGCTGTGTCACCCTGCTATACTCCCTGCATGCCTGTGATCGACTTGCTTCGGCCTATCAGAAGCTAGTCTGTTTTCAGGTGTGCTTTATAGTTTCCTGGTCTATGACGTCCCCCGCCTATGACGTCTCGTCACACCATTGGACTGATTATACACGTGCTTCACAACGCAATCACACAGGGGCGTTTCCACAGCGTCTCAACGCAGCATCTCGTTCTCTCTTCAGGGAACCAGGGTTACATACGTAACCTGAGACGTTTTCCTTTTTATTTCATAAGTAAGAAAAAGTCTCATTTGTCAGTTCTTATAATGTTCTAAAAACACTCAAACCACTGATAATAATAAAATAAAGTAGATCTGACCTTGAAAGTGTTACCAACAGAGGAGGACACACAGAGGTAACTTCCACAGTAGTTTTTTTTTTTTTTTTTTGCAGAAAGAGCGGTGCACAGGAGATATTAACAGGTGTGATGCAGTTCAGAGAATAGTAGAAAATGTAACTTGAATAATAATTGCCCTTTCCTTTTACAGGTGCTGGCTAATGCAACTGAGAAAGATGAAGACAAAAGATGACTGGAAAACGGGATAATCAACAGGTAAGTATCACAGAGGAGTCAGGTAAATTTATGGGTAGTGGTCATTGAGATCAGACAATGATATGTGACAGAGTGAGTGCTAATATAGGGTGCAGTGATTAGCGTTGCAGGTTCAGATGATTAGAATTCGGGTGATTGGCAACGAGTGGGTGGAGCTGGAAGATCTGGTGCTGAGGTGACACTCTGTGACAGAAAGTAATGTTCAACAACTGTATTTTCCAAATGCTAGCTCTTTTCTTAAAATAATTAATATAACAGCAGTGGGTCAATCGTAATTTGTGTCAAAAATAATTAGGTATTACATCATTTTAGGTCTGATTTAGGGTCCTTTATAAAACTATTACATCTATACACAAAGTAGCAAAGTTTACTTAAAGTTGAGTAACATTTTTCCAGGACAGACCATTTTACGATATAAAAATCTATTTTTGAAGTTTAAATAAGCATTTTGTCATTATATGCAAGATAATTTTTTTTTATAGATACAGAGAGTCAACAATACTTCAAAATCTGATATAAATCAGCTTAAGCAAATGTCTCATTTAAAGACTGTCACTGATGGATTCAGAAAACAATTTCTATTTTTTACGGACAATACATGTTTGACGATAACAAATATGTTGACAATAAATCTCCACAGTGACTTGTATTCATGCAGCTTTCCAATTAACTCTTCTGAGAAGCAGTTTGGTCTAAATCATAAAGATTAATCAACTGAACCAAACGCAAATCATTCTGAAGATTTAATCTAATGAAAGAGAATATTAATAGACACGTGCGACAGCATAGCTAAGAAATAAACTGTCTCTGCCATACTAATGCTAATTAGCCATTTCTGGATTAAGCTAATGCTAATGACATTTACAAAATATTAGTGATGCTAAATGTGACTAACTGGGAGAGAAAAAAAAGGTTGTTCTTTGATTGTAATCTAGTTTTGCTTCTGGGCCTCCAGAAGTACATTGGACAAGTGGTAACCCAACACTGTATCAAAACTATTTATCATACAAAAGTAACAAATGTCCAAAAATCAATAATGATTTACAATTCAATGATTTGCAACATAGCAATGCTAAAACAATTTAGGCAACATAAGAATTTTTTTTTTCCTGGTTTTTGAGGACGAGTTCATGATGTCACTCAACATGTCCATGTTGACATTTGTCTAATTTGACTAGATTTTTACCAAGAATCACATACATTTGCAGCAAAACCATAAGGTTAATCATAATGTTGATAAAAGTAAAATGATTTGATGTGTTACATCAACTATCTTAAACAGATTTGAAAATAGTGGGAAAGCTTCAGATGTTTAAGATCGTTGAGGATTTTTAGTGATGTCATATAGACCTTATGTAGCCTCTCCTCTTTTTAGCGCTGCACTCGTTGTATTATGTCTTCCGGTTTGTATTTCCACAGCATGAAGTAAGATCTTACGAATTTATGAATGAACCGCTCATTATAAAAACATATGAAAAAAAAACACAGAAAGCTTCTTCACCAGCTAATTACTGTTCGACAGCAATGCCACAGAAATATACAGAGCTACCGCAAAAAACGGAAGTTCAAAGACAAAATTCTAAAGATGGCTGTGCTCTTGTTTCTCTGTGAAAGGACTCATAGTAAAACACTTATCTGAGCTCAAATATCTAGAGTAACTATACTGCAGAAAATATCTTTGGGTTTTTGTCATTATTGTATCTTGCTCTATCCAGCTGTAGATGCGATTGATTGACAGTTGGTACAGTGACAGCAGCAGTGGTTGAGGAGACGGGATCACCATGCATAACGAGAGACAGTCACTTTTCGTCGTGAAGAAAGAAATGGAAAAGAGACACAGTCTCCCAGCACTAGACAGCCCGCCACTGACAGCTTTCAGACCCACAATGACACATGATCGAAACCCAAAGATGACGGAAAGATAGAGAAATGTATTCTAATGCTGGGGAAGGAACTGGTTGTGTGAGTGCCGGATAGACTCTGGACATCAGTATAACAGAGAAATTCAAAAAAGAAGCAACAGTACAACAAACAGACAAGCTGATTCTTAACAATAAACAGTTTCCAAAACCAGAGGGAATTGAGATATTTACCTCAGCTCTAACTGAGACATGAGACATGACGTCTACCTTTGACTCATCAATTCAAACGTACTTCAGAAATAGCCTTGTTAAAAAGGGGTGCACTTAATTGCATTGAATGTGCTCTAGTAGTGTACTTCAAATCTTAAAAGTAAAAAAAAAAATGTACTTGCAGATAATATACTATTATTGAAATAAAAGGTGCAGATCGAACAGGATGATTCCATTTAAACAAAATTCCACAGAAACCCCAAATCAACAGCCCCACCAAGATAACGGCAGACGTTGTTTGATCCCACGACATAGATTCAAAACAGACCTTCATCTTCTCAAAGACCTCAGTTTGACCTGAGCTCTGAAACAAAGCGCTAAAAAATGTTAAAAATAATAATATATATATATATATATATATATATATATATAGAGAGAGAGAGAGAGAGAGAGAGAGAGAGAGTCAGACTCCACACACACACACACACACACACACACACACACACACACTCTGTTAATTGCACTGAGAGTTATGGGCGGTATTGATGAGGTCTAATCACGGCTGTCAATGATATTTATGAGCACAGCATCACAAACGTGCTGGTCAGATTAAAGCCTCATTAATAAAGTCCGCCTGACAGGTATTAAACAGCTCATCTCACTCCAACAGGAAGAATGCTTAGACCACATTATAATTAATTAATACAGCAACAACCAGTGTGTGTGTGATGGTGTTTGTGTGCGTGTGCGTGTGCGTGTGCGTGCGTGTGTGAGTGTGAGTGTGAACTCCGGCTGGGTGAATCCCAGTAATTAAAACATAAATTGGGCCTATTGAGGGAGAAGCTGAACTCACAGACCCAAACACACAACACCCAAAACAATCACTCGATTTCTGCTTTGCAAACACAGACGAAATCAAAATCAGTGAGCGTCCAAAAGGAAAATGACCTGATCTGAATCATAATGACATGAATTTAGCACTGAATCTGAGACACACATGAAACTCATTTAACAGATCTTCAGAGACACTCAACAAGCTGCAGGGTCAAAGGTCAGAGAGGACAGTAAAGGCTCTGGTATACTTCATTTTCTGCTTTCTGCTCCATCTAGTGCACATCTGGGTATGCAAGCCTTTCAAAGTGTTCTCCTTTGGCTGTGAGCGTTGAAATACACATTTAGCGCATTAGAAACTTTGTTTTCAAGCGCTCAAGTCACTCGTACATGCGTTGTTGTATGTGACCATCTAAAAGGACACAAACATTGGGCTGTACACATACGATGTATGCGGACATCCGCGGACCCTCCTGGTGATGAAAACTGACGAAAATGATGTCACGTGGAGTGCGCAGACTGTCGTGGAACGTGGGCGGCAGAAGTATACTTTGGGCTTAAAGAGATAGTTAACCCAAAAATCAAAATTAACTCACCCTCAAGCCATCCAAGGCGTATATGACTATCTTCTTGCAGACTAACACAATTGGAGTTATATTTAAAAATAACCTGGCTCTTCCAAGCTTTACAATGGTAGTGAATGGGGGGCGAGATTTTGAATCCTAAAAAAAAGCATCCATCAATCATAAAAAATGGTCCATGCGGCTCCAGGGGGTTAATAAAGGCCTTCTGAAATGAAGCGATGGATTTTTGTAAGAAAAATATCCATATTTATAACTTTATAAACTAGAATCATTGGCTTCCGCTCCATATTTAAAACTTTATTATATAATATATAATAACGGCAGTCGGCCGTACGCAGCAATTTGCGGCGGAAGAGTAACCCCTGACTCAACGCATGGCGCAATGACGAATGCGGAAGCGCAGAGGAAAGAGCAAAATAAAACACCGGTCAAGAATTAGAAGTCTAAAACTAGCATTTTTAAAGAGTTTGAGTTTGAGCTTGAGTTTGTTGCACAGCCCTATAAGCTTACGATACTCCTACATCCTACGTCATGCATTGCGTTAGGGGTTACTCTTGTGGCGCAAGTTCACTTGCGCATTGTGCGTATGGTCACCTGCCGGAAGCTAGTTATTATAGCTAATAAAGTTTTAAAAATGTTTTTTTTTTTCGTACACAAATGCATCACTTCGCTTCAGAAGGCCTTTATTATATATCCTAGAGACGTATGGATTACTTTTATGATGGATGGGTACATTTTTGTGGGCTTCAAAATCCACCCTATTCACTCCCATTTTAAAGGATATTTTGAAATATGTCTCCGAATGTGTTAGTCGAAAAGAAGATATTCATATACGTACACCTATGATGGCTTGAGGGTGCGTATATCATGGGATAATTTAAATTTTTGGGTGACTATCCCTTTATAGAGGTTAATGCAGTGGATGCTGTAACTACACCAACTGTTTTGATAAAACAATTACACCCTGTGACCTCTATTCGCAGGCCAGATTTCTGAGCAGCTTGTGATGGTGTCTCGTCATGAGCGTGACTGAAACATGAAGCGCACTGTGATCTTATATGGAGTACAACCCATGTGTGTCTCCAACATGAGCTGATGTACTAGCAAATCTACTAATTATTCCTGCATGGAGTCCCCAAAACACACACACACACACACACGCACACGCACACGCACACGCACGCACGCACGCACGCACGCACGCACACTGTTTTCCATGTTTTATGGGGACTTCCCATAGAAGTAATGATTTTATACTATTAAACCTGTATATCCCCTACACCAACCCTACCTCTAAACCTACCCATCACAGAAACCTTTCTGCATTTTTAATTTTTAAAACATTTTGATTTATGCGCTGTGTTGTTTATTTATTTGTTTTCCTCATGGGGACCACAAAATGTCCCCAATAGGTCAAAATTTACTGGTACTACTATCCTTATGGGCACATTTGCTCCCCATAACGTAGGTAATACCAAGTACACCCACACACACACTGTAAGCTGTGTGAAGAATGAGCTGATCTTTCTCTGAGTTAATGGATCGTGCTGTAGGTGTATAAAACAGTTCAGTTTGTCTTTGTTTGTTTCCTAAGAGTTTGTATTAATGAAGTGCTGGCGAATGTCGAGATGCTCCCAGCATGCTCTGCTCGTGCTAACAGAGCTGATGGGAGTGGGCGGGCATTCATCACTGTCAGTCACAGCTCAGTGACGGTTCTGATTGGATGGTCAAGATTTAGAGAGAACAAAAGCTCAGCACAATGATTTCACAATCGGCAAAGTGGACAACGTGTGTGTTTGTGTAAGAAGGTTTTGCTGCTGAAGTGCTACACCTGCACACTGTCAGCAGATCAGCCGTAGTAGAACACGCTTACACATGCACACATGCATAGAAGAGACTGCTTTACCTCTGAAAGCCTGGTGAAGATCCTGAGGACTCAGGAGCTGAAAAACAAAAGCACACAAATGTGAGGCTTGTGAAATCGGTTTCCTCTTCGCTCATCCTATCAGTTTAATCTCAGGAATCAGTCAGTGGAGGGAATGAGGAAATACGCCTCCGTAAAGTTCATCATGCCATCAACGTGCGAACCATTCGTTTGGCGAGTAATTGAACTGCTGGCATCTGAAAGGTCAGAGATTATTGGACAGCTGACAATCTGGAAAAAGACATATATTCATTTAGAGAGAGAAAGAAGGATATTTCTTAGAGTTTATATAAGACTGTGATCGTTCCCTGAGGCATAACGTTTGTGATCTGCAGTTGTTTCGTCTGCCACTTAAAATGCTCACAATTGGCTGTCAATGTTTTTATGGTCCATCAGCTGGAAAGAAAATCGTTATGAAAATGATTCCAATGATATTCCTCTGTGCCACTATTTTTATAGTTGCAGTGTGGACTCTGCTATTCTTTTACATTTAGAATGAAGAACAATTAAAGTCATTTTTACAAAAGATTCATTCTAAATATTTCTATTTCAAATAAATGCTGTTCTTTTGAACTTTCTATTCATCAAAGAATCCTGAAAATGATCACGGTTTCCACAAAAAAATATTAATTAGCACAACTGTTTTCAACATTGATAATAATAAGAAATATTTCTTGAGCAGCAAATCAGCATATTAGAATGATTTCTGAAGGATCACATGACACTGACTGGAGTAATAATGCAGAAAATTCAGCTTTGATCTCAGGAATAAATTAAGGTAAGTGTACCCATTAAGCCCATGTACCCTATAAGCCCACTTTCAACTCTGAAGTCAAATAAAAAAAAGAGAAAATAATATTTTATGCTGATCATTATTTTAACCAATCCAGTGATTTATTACTTCCCTGGCATTTTTTATTGCATACCAATCACATTTGGTAATGTTGAGCCCACCCATGTGCATGCTGTCTCAGGGGACCTCACACAAAGTCACCCCAAAACTTTGGTGTTTCGGACCCTTCAGAAATCAACTGACATTTCCGCAATTTTCAGCCATTTCTTTGGTAACTACATTGATATTATGTCAAATAAGAGATAAATGTATTGTTTTTTGTGTATGGACAAATAGTACTTTATCATTTTATATAATTTTCCTTTAAATGGAAAGATTAGTTTTATTAGCTTGCATTCAAAGCTAATCTATATGTGAAACCATTAGCCTTACAGAAAGGCTAGACTGCCAAAGAATTAAGCAGTGACCTGCAACCAATAAATGTTTTTTGATTCATTTTAAATTAATTTACAAATAAATACATCATAAATAGTTTTGTAGAGAAGATTATTTTCATGAATTAACTTTTTTTTTTAAGATGGGCTTAAATGGTACAGTGCCACAAAATGCATGCAAACTATAGCTAACACAAGCTAACCTTGAATGAAAAAAAACGTAACATTTCTCAATGTGGGCGCAATGAAAATTACTATGATACTTAGTCCACAGATATTTAAGCTCCATGCATGTATTTGTAAACATATCTTACATTTTTAAAGGAAAACGGCTCTGAGATACTGCCACTTTCTGTCCAGCTTTGACCAGGCATAACCCGGGACCCAAGCCGAGTTGGGGCTCCGGACTCCGGGCATGGAGGGGTCACCCAGCGGGCCCCCTATGCCGAGAGTATTGAGCCCTAACTCGGCTTTCTTCCAGGGTTATGCCTGGTCAAAGCTGGCCTTCCCATCCCATCCCATCCCATCCCATCCCATCCCATCCCATCCCACCCAGGGCTCTAATCAAACATTAGCAAAAGGATTTTTTTTTTATACTTCCCTGTCATTGAATAAATATATTGATGTTTTACTTCTTTAAAAATCAATTATTTTATATATTTTGTGAATCAAAGATGATGTGGGCTAATTTGGAACACATGTGGGCTTAAATGGTGTCAAAGTACCAATTAAGCCCCTGCCAGACTCTGACTTTATTCCTAAAATATCTTAATTTTATATTCTAAAATGTACATCAACCAATCATACATTTTCAAATGAGAGATAAATTTTGCTTTTTAACAAATTTTTTTTCTTATAAACTATGTCAATATCTATGAAAAAAATCTAGACTTAGATGTTGGTGGGCTTAATAGGTACACTTACCCTAATAGATGGAGCTAAAAATGAATTAAAGTTTTTTTATACTGCTTTTCACAATACGTATTGTTTCAAAGCAGCTTTACAGAAAATGCTTGTTTCAGTCTTACAATTTTGAAGTATTCTGTTTTCAGCCAGAGATGAGTGTATCAAAATAAAGTCCATATGGCTATAATATACAGCTATAAGATAATACAGGTTATGTGGTTAGCTGACATCATGTATTCAGTTTAGCAGATACAAGGAATTTGTTAGGCAGCGATTACAGCTTGTGCTCTTAATGATTACAATATGAGGATAATACCTAACAGTTTTCTATGTTGATCTTAAGTTGGCATTATTCATAGTTTCACAAGTGTTGCTGTCATCTGAAATTTTTGCAATCGGTGCTTCCTGAGGTAGAAACAGGAAATAGAAAATTAGCATAGCCGCTCTTCAAATCAGTTTGAAACCACTTCATTTATTGAAATGAATGCAACATTTGTCCATATTTATAATACAAACATTTTCATTTCTGATGGCATTGCCTCATATTAAGTGGCAAGGAAATACACATTTTGTGAGAAAAAGAAAGAAGCTAAAGAGGTTTCACGTCTGTGTGAACATATTAATCTAACAGTTCTTTTATGCAGCCTGTTTTGTCCCAGCACTCAAATATTGCTGCAATCCGGTTTGTAAAGCTAATTAAATGGCAGGGTTCTGTATAAACAAATATGGACTGCAGTTCTGACACACCCACCAAACAAGAGAAAACGTATCTCAAACCCCGTTGCACACCGGTGCACGCCGTTTCCAGGAAACATGACGTTCAACCCGGAAACCGTAGCAAAACGTTGCGCACCGTTTTGAACTTGAACATGCCCCAGCTGCCTGTCTGTCCAATTCGACACTGATGACTGGCAAACCCATTAGCCAATCAAAACACAGAATGTTAGGACTGGTTTTGGCTTATCTGAGTTACATGCCAGATCACACTCGTCATACAGTGAAATATTTTTCCTACCATGCATCTCATATGAGAAGCAGCAGTGAGTTCATTGTAATGATGAGTTTTCATCACCGTAGCAGCAGGTGAGGTTTACAGCTTCTGATTGGCTGAGTGCCGCTGTCATCGTCCCCTGGGTCCTCATTAAACTCTAAAGATGGTTCGTTCGCTGGATTCCTCAAAACACTCTCAAATGGTTCTGGTGTCCCATAAGGCTTTGGAACCAGTTAAAGTCCATTATGCTCACAAGTAGGCAAACGTCCAGAAGCAGTTTCACCAGCAGAAGGGCTGAGAGCAAAAGACACTGCAGAAAGAAGGCTTAGGCAACCTTAAGGAATATCTGCTTTTTGCTACTACGATTGTGTATAATTGCAGAAAATATAGATATAGCCTACAGGGGCTGGAAAAAATTATATATAAAATTTGTACAAATAAATAATGTTAAATCAGAACTAATGAAAGTCACTTGTGGTGTTCCACAAGGTTCGGTGCAAGGCCCCAAATTGTTTGTACTAGATATATATATATATTACATTTGTAAAGTTGTTTTTAATATTACATTAAAAAATTGTCATGTTTGCAGATGACACAAATTTATATTGTTGTTGGCACAAATTAATATTGTTCGGGGGAAATTTGGAACAGCTTCTGAATACAGTGGAAATTGAATTAATAGTCTTAAAAAAGTTGTTTGATGATAATAGACTTTCATTGAATTTAAGTAAAACAAAGTTCACAATATTTAGTAATCAGCAAAGTAATAACTGCCACAGTTTCACTCAGTTTGGACTGTTTTCCTGTTTGCACTATTTCCCACCACTAGTTTGTTGTCATGGTTACAGATTTGATTTTGTCATTCAGTTCAGGTGTGTGTAGTAAATCATCATTGTTTTCAGTTGTATATAGGTTCATGTGTGTTCTGCTTGTCTTTATTGGGTCTCATCTATGGTATGTTGAGTTGCTTTGTTCTCTGTTGGATTTATCAGTGGCTGTTATAAAACACTGTTTTGAACTTTAATCTTCTTCATCGTGCGTTTACAAGTGGTGGGCAGGTCGAGGCTTCGTGGAACCTGAAACAGTTAAAGCAAATGTGCCGTATTGTGTTGAGGCTTCGAAACAATCCGACACCCATCTCACGGTGATCCCTAGTGGTCAGAACAGTGTAAATGCAAATCCTCCTGATTCATGGGTTGACAGAGATCATCTGTCCCCCAGTGGTGAACCATTGAAATTTCAAAGTATTTCAAAGCAGTTATGACGTAATGAAGCCTTGTTTACTGAAATCACGTGACTCTGACAGTTTGATACACACTCCGAATCATTAATTCTGAACAAAAGATTTGTAAAGGTTTCAAAGCTTCATGAAGCAGTGTTTCGAAATTGCCATCATTAGCGCTTACTAGTGATAGGAAACCGATGTTTTTTGAAGCATTCGAGACTTTCATAAAATTGTACTGAAAAACGGTTCATTACTCGAAGCTTTTAAGACAATGCGCATTAGCGACATTTAGTGGTCCGACTTGTTTTCGCCACCATATCTAACAAATCACCGCAGAGCAGAAAAAGCATGTGACCAAACAAAGCTTTGGAAGTCCGTGACATACAAGAGTGGAATCCTGGGTGTTATACTCGATTGCAACCTGTCTTTTGAAAATCATATTTCATATGTTACAAAAACAGCCTTTTTCCACCTTAGAAACATTGCTAAGC
>FLSR01001301.1:0-16639 GCA_900092035.1 Leuciscus waleckii
TGTAAATGTGACATGTAAATATAAAGTGGCAGATCGCTGTAGCGCCTCAGTAGTCGTATAGATTAAAATACTTGTATATTGTTATTCATATGTTTTATTATTATGTATTGTTGGTTAGCATTTATTAAGTAGGCTATAGATGTTTATGTTAACATCACTTAAACCTGCGTGTACTGGCGAGTGACACTAGGGGGCAGTGGTGAGCCGCAGGACGTTTCACTTTTTGACATGAAGTAGTCACACTGCCAGCTACTATAGCCCTGTCCCAAATGGCACACTCCGGACTTATGGACTTCCTCAGAGTCCACACTTAGGTGACGTCATGTAGTGCTGACCTATAATATCATATAATATATCTATTTATTGTTCTCTTTATTGAATTTTCAGATTGTACAGCGTTTGACAGAAATAAAAATTATGTGCCACCAGAAAACACAGCCTCTTCTGTGTGTGCAACACCTCATACATAATATCGATCAATCAGTGTTTTTCAACCATGGAAAGAAGTCAATAAAACAGCTGGAGAACAAGAATATCACATTACGTTACATAACGCTGGAGAAGCATAACATTACATTTACTCCAGGAAAGCCATTTAATGACCATAGCACGTTAGTTGGCTAGAAAAATTAGCTTTAGAGACCATTTGCTAAATATGTGCACTATATTAGCCTACATATTTATTACATTTTTACCTATATCACTACAATATTATAATGTTGTTATTATAATAAAAAACACATATTTAATTAGAGTTGTTATTTTTAATCTTTAATAATAATAGCTGACAGGGCTCTGTATGATTACAGCAATGTGTGAGATTAGTTTTTTCTTGAGAAAAATGTACATGTATCTACTGTACCTAATATCATCCAAATTAATCGATATTGAATCAAGATCGGAATCAAATCACAAGAATTGAATTCGTGATAGAGATTGAAAGAATTGAAATCATGAAATTTGTGTCAAGCAATAATAATAATTAAATAAAACAGTAGCCTACCAGTCATTGTACCATGTAAATTTTAAGATGTTGTCACTAAACTTCTAAAATTCTGTTATTTTAAATAATACAATTCTGATATGTTTTGCCAATCACAATAAACTTATTACGGTGTTGCAGAAAAGCAGAAGTAAATGTACAGAGACAGAGGAGTGAAGAGAGAACCACAAACAACATGATGCACTCTCAAATAATGAAATATATGAAAAATAAGACGAAGAAAATAATCAAAGTTGATTTATTAAATACCCAATGACATCAACATATTAGTTTTGTGGCTTTTAGTTCTTATTCATCAGCTCAGAGCTCATTTATGCTAGTGAACTCCTTTGACATGATAAATATTTAACATGTACACATTCACTTCAGAGAACATGAGCCAAACATATTCATGATCTGCTGCTACAGTGATTTTTGTCCAATCAAAGCCTCTGAACGGTGAGAAAGTCCCTCCCCCTAAACCATGTGACACTGACTAGCAAGTAGCAAAAGACTATTGGACATTTCTAAAAGGGACGAGCGTTTGACAAGTTCAACTCAAACTTCCTGTTTCAGAGAGAAATATGTGAGAACAGGACAGAAGAAAGTGCAGATCAGCCGCTCATGAGGCCTTAAATAAAACATCAGAGTGTTTCTAATGTGAATGTAAGAGAGACTCACCGTGAATCATGAGCAGAAAGAAGATCAGAGGAAGAGGAGGAGCCATTCTGACCCACATCAGCATACCATATGTCTATAATACAGCATTCAATTCAATTCACATTTATTTGTATAGCGCTTTTCACAATACACATCATTTCAAATCAGATTTACAGAAAATACACGAGTCCACATTACAATTTAGACTGATCTGTTATCAGAGGAAACTGTCTAAGATATGCATTTCAGAAATGTACATATACAAAGTCACACTCTAAAAAGAGATGTGTTAAAAAACAACACACAAGATGTGTTGATGGTATTTTGACACGTTGTGTATATTTTTAACACACAATGTGTGTTAAAATGTAACAGAATAGCACTGGGTGGAGGAGAGTTTGTATGAAAAAAATTATAGGTATATTTTATATGGCATCCCATAAAATGCTCTAAAATAAATAAAGCAATACATTCAAATAAATAAATCAAATCTTAATTCATGAAAACGGAAAGATTAACGGGTGTTTTTTGGCAGCCAATCACATCATGCCTCTTTTTCAATGTCTTTTTCAAATGCTGCTTTCACTTGTTATTAATAACCAGATTAACTTTATTTCTGTCAGAATTAACAGGTTTTGGTGTTGACGATTCATTGAATGTTTCATTTAAAGTCACCAGAATCGTGATCAGTGTCAGCTTTATTTGGGCTCTTGACCCTTGACTCTTTAACGTTTCTCTGATTGCTGTAAATGTGTATTTATTTTAACACATTTGAAACAGCAGAAATAATCATGAGAAAAATATGCTCAGATGATAAATGACAAATGACAGATGACAAAAAGCTTTATGCTGCAATGCATGCTGGGTGCCACCATAGTACAAATCTTTGCATTGCGGGGGAGACTAATGTATACAACTAACGGGGGGGATACATTTAGATAAATATATTTCATACATTATAGCATATTATAATACAATATTGATAGAATATAGGCCTAATCAATATACAAGACTGAACCACATAGATGTGACATATAAAGGCTATCATGATCATTTTGCCAACAATGAACCATGGATTTGTTTAGTTTATAATAAACAGCTAATAAAGAAATTTAATTTTTCGCCGGCTGCTCGGAGGTAGTCATTTTTACATTTCCCGCTGTTGTCACTTTTATCGTCATCGTTGCTGCGATACGTGACTCACAATGACTGAAACGACAAATTAAAAGGGCATTCTCTGATGATGTTCCAAGATGTTAAAAACGCTACGTTGATCATAGACAAACAGGGAAATTAGTATTTACCTGTTTTTAGACCAGGTCTGGTCTGTGTTTTTTTTTTTTTTTTATCATAGCCTAAAAATGTCTTCGTTCATAACCTGACATATATCAGAAGCTATGTGTCTGTCATGGATTTGCACTGAAATGATTCTCAAAAATACGGAACAAAGTGCGTTCCGTATCAGTTCAATACGGAACAAGACTTTTTTATGTGTCAAATACGGGACGATTCCGTATTATACGGGACAGTTGGCAACCCTACCCTGAGCACACACACTACATGTGTTAAAATCTACACAACATGTGTTGTCCCTGAGCACACACACTACATGTGTTAAAATCTACACAACATGTGTTGTCCCTGAGCACACACACCACATGTGTTAAAATCTACACAACATGTGTCATTTTTAACATCTCTTTTTACAGGTTGTAATATTTTTGCATCTGGCCCTTTCGCTTTATTTTTTAAAATGACACAATTTGTGTGTTAAAATGACTTACACATTTATTGTGTTCAATTTGACACAACATGTGTTGTCCCTGAGCACACTCACTACATGTGTTAAAACGGACACAACAACACTTTTTAGAGTGCACAGTTAGTTAAAAATGTATTAATTTCAAGCAGAAACAATGAGCTCATTGAAGTAATGAATACTTGCGCTATTATATTCATCACTTAAACAAGTATATGTAAATCACCCTATTCTTAACATTTCTCATGTAAAGACAGGCATGTTATATGAGCAATAATCATCAGTTTCATTTAAGCCAGAGTGTGTTTGTCTTACCGTGTTGAAGCTCATCAGATCAACAGCAACCAAATACCGTTTTAACACATGCACTTTAGCTTTACAGTGAAGCTTTGTGTGGTTAACACTGTTTATTAACACCCAGTGATGGAAATATCACAGTCCCTCCCTTAACAAGAGAACAACATTACTGAACTAAACCTACTTAAAGAGAAATTATGATCTTTTTCTGTAAGTTGAAGATGAATAATTGTGAAGATGAATGAAGATGAATGACAGTGATTTACAGGTGAGGCTCTTCAAGGTGGATGTCAGACGCAGGAGATGGTGACCTCTGGTGGCAGTTTGAGGGACTGAACTCAGTGCATAATGGTGGACGTCTAAAGCACTCTCAGGTTGCAGCTGCTGAAAAGAACCCAATAGTTCTGCCCAAAGATAGCCACATCTCTCTACTGCTCACTCGACATCATCATGAGCAAGTGAAACATCAAGGCCATCACTTTTTGGAAGGAGCGATCAGGGCAGCAGGACTGTGGATCTTGGGAGGCAAAGCACTAATCAATTCAATACTCCACAAATGTATAACCTGTCGCAAGTTACGTGGAAAGCTAGATTCTATTACACGGAACGTGAAAATAGAGACACCAGCCACCACAGTCACATGCTTGCCGGGAGCCAGACATCAAAGCAAATTTAAAAGTGCTGGCTAATGCTAATCATCTCTAAGATTATTATTCACGTCGGCACTAATGATGTTAGACTCCGCCAGTCGGAGATCACCAAAATTAACATTAAATAGGTGTGTGAACTTGCAAGTACGATGTCAGGCACTGTAATTTGCTCTGGCCCCCTTCCTGTTCGCAGGAGTGATGAGATAGTTAGTAGATTGGCCTCTCTTAATCGCTGGCTGTCCGAGTGGTGTCCCCAAAATAATATAGAATTCATAGACAATTGGAAAAGGTTTTGGGGCAGACCTGACCTGTTGAAAAGAGATGGCTCACGACGGCGTCGCCTACGTGCGTAGCCTACGACGTACACTACGGCGTACATCGACGCAGAAGTATAAATTGGCCTTAATGCGGGAAACCGTCAGTGATGCCAAGTCCGAGGTTTTCCCACGGAATTGGGATACTTTTAAGTATCCCTGTAAGTACGATTTCGGCACTCCAACACCGCCAAAACATCTCTCAGACGCACAAATCCAGTGGAGAATTCGGCTGCTCAATGGAGAAGAGCCGATGGGTTTTTTGGGCTACTTTTGTTGCACAGAACTGGCAACCCTGCCTACAGTCTTTCTTTCGCCGGGCCGCGAATGTATTGCTCTATACATTTTTACTTACAGTACTTTTTACAACTATTTACAAAATAAGTTACATTTAAAATACGAAAAACAAAATAAAAGTTTAAATTAACATTATACATAAAACAGATTGTAAGAAAATATTTTTCTGTAGACTGTTATTGAGCTAAGCAGGAGATTCTGGATGAGCTGCACAATAGAGACGCTGGTAAAGCCTCTGCTGGAGGGACATCATCTGGGATCAGTGCATATTTCCACTGTCCACCAACAGGTTTGCAAGGCTGACTCAGTCGACGGCTGCCAGTCACTGAGATCTTCTCAGAAAGAGGAGGAATAAAATAAATTAACTCACATACTCAAAAGACAGCGGCCCTCCAGGACATATTTTTTGTGTTTCTATTATATACTGTTCATCGTTTTTTTAAACAATATCTAATATCATAATCTAATTGGTAGGTGCCAATAAGCTTGGTGCTCGTCGGCACCTTTGTCAAAGTACTTTGCACTTTTGGTGGAAAATAAATGTAGCGAAGTTGAATACTTTATTTTTATTCAACTCAAGTTAAAGCAAAAGTACCACAATTTAATTATACTCAAGAAAGTAGAACAAATCTTCAAATCTACTCAAGTACTGTAACGAAAGTATTTGTAATTAATTACTTTCCACCTCTGCACATAAAAGTACATGACTGTCTACTTCGTTAGATAATCCATGGCCAATCCACTCGCCATAGATCCTGCACTTTTACGTGAGAGAAGGGTATGTCAACACACAGACACCTGAGTCTAATGTCGTGGATAAGTACGTCGCCACCACAGACATCTGATTCAAACGTCGTTGATAAGTACTGTCACGTCGCCGCCGGGTAAACAGTAGCACGGGAAGGGGGGTGGTCCTGGCACCCCCAGCTTGGGGGCTGTGGACTAACATAATATTGTACTTAAAAACGTGAAATAAAAAAAATAAATGGACAGCGTTAACTAACGCTCTTATGCCTAATAAAGTTAGTGTTCAAGCTACTGAGAAAATTAAATAAAGTTTGAATTTGTCATGCTTTGTTCCGATCAGAGCATGTGAGCAGAGAGCGCATGTCACGGTTCATGAATTCACTGTTTCCTTCTTGTCTCGTGTAGTTGTTGTTATGTGTGTGTGGGTGTGTGCGAGTGGGCGTTACCGCTCATTCCAGTTGATCAGCAATCCAGCTGATCTCACTCCCCTCACCAGCTGCAGCCAATTCACTCACCTTTAAATACTCATTGCACTCTCCTCTCTTTGTCAGATCGTTGTTTGATGTCCTCCGTGTGTGTTGGTCCTGTTCCAGTCGGTGTTTCAGTTTTGTGCTCTTGTTCCTGTTCTTTGTTCACCTGGCTCACGTTCCTTGTCTGGATTACATCACCATTCACTGACATCATCATCTCATCACTTCATCGACCGGTTTGCTGACCATCTAGTCCCTGCGCCACCAGCCTTCCAGAGAACCTCGAACTTTCACCACTTTTCAAATAAAGAGTTTTACTTGCATCTTTGCTTCCGTCTCCTCAATCATGACAGAACGATCTGACCCACCAATGGAAACAGTGATGCTTGCGGAACTCAAACAACGAGAGAGGTCAGTGTCAGATTACTCGATTGAGTTCAGGACTTTGGCGGCAGAGTGTCAGTGGAACGAGGAGGTGGACATGTTCCTGCATGGGCTGGCTGACCGCGTCCAGAGAGAGATCTATGCCCTGGACCTTCTACTTCGCTTAATGGACTTGTGGAATTGGCTCTTCGAGTGGATGCGCGACTGACCGGGTCGAGCGACGCATGCTGCCCAGCCGGGTTTTCGGAGGAGCCGAGAGTCAGCGGTCCAGAGGCGGGGACGCGGTCAGCCCCGTCGACGATCACGAGCCCATGCAGATCGGGCGAGCTCGGCTTTCCCGGGAGGAGAAGGAAAGGCGGAGATCCCAAGGGCTCTGCCTTTACTGCGGAGCGGCGGGACACTACGCTTATAACTGTCCAGTAAAAGGCCAAGCCCGACAGTAAGTATGAGGCTACTGTCGGGTGGGATCTCCGCTGAGAAGACCTCATCAACATCTACGCTCCTCCCGGTAAGACTAAGATTGTCAGCCCACAATCACTTATGGCTCGTGACGTCCACAGTTTTGTTTTGGCTTGCTCAGTTTCTGCCACTGGTAAGACCTCCAATCGACCCCCAGATGGGTTACTTCAACTGCTGCCTGTCCCTTCGAGACCCTGGTCCCATATTGCGCTAGATTTTATCACCGCCCTCCCGCCCTCTCAAGGTAACACGGTAGTTTCGACCGTGGTGGACCGGTTCTCGAAGGCGGCCCATTTCATTCCCTTGCCCAAATTACCCTCAGCCAAGGAGACAGCGTTGACCATCGTTGATCACGTCTTTCACTTACATGGCCTCCCGACAGACGTGGTTTCCGACAGAGGACCCCAATTTGTGTCAAAATTTTGGCAAGAGTTTTGTAAGTTATTGGGGGCGACTGTCAGTCTGTCCTCAGGGTTCCATCCCCAGAACAATTGTCAAACTGAGAGAGCCAACCACGATTTAGAGAGAACGTTGCGATGTCTGGTCTCCAAGAATCCTTCCTCATCTAGCCAACAACTTTCAATGGTGGAGTACGTTACCAGTGTACCCACAGTACGTTACCAGTGTCATCTACGGGCCTATCTCCGTTTGAGTGTAGTGTAGGTTACCAGCCACCAATTTTTCCTAGTCTGGAGTCCGAAGTCGCGGTTCCCTTCGTCACGCCTTCGTCCAGAGGTGTCATCGCACTTGGACTAGAGCTCGTGAGACTCCACCCAAGTGGGAGCACGCACCAAGGCCAAAGCCGATCGCCACCGGTCTAGGCCTCCCGTATACGTCGCTGGTCAAAAAGTGTGGCTTTCTACCAAGAACATTCCTCTCTGCTCCGTCTCTAATAAACTTGCTCCCAAATTTATCGGCCCGTTCACTATCACCAAGATCATTAGCCCGGTGGCAGTCCGCTTCAACCTCCCTCCAGTGTACAGGAGGATTCATCCCGTCTTTCATGTATCCAAAATAAAACCTGTGTTTCGTTCTCGTATTAATCCGCCAGTCCCGGTTCCCCTCCCCCGCCGCGACTCGTAGAAGGGGAACCCACATATTCGGTACTTGGTGGACTGGGAAGGTTACGGTCCGGAGGAGAGAAGTTGGGTACCTGCTAGAGACATCCTGGATCACTCCCTTATTGATGATTACAATCTACAGGTAAGGGAGTCTGGGGACGCCAGGAGGCGTTCCTAGGAGGGGGGCTACTGTCACGGTTCATGAATTCACTGTTTCCTTCTTGTCTCGTGTAGTTGTTGTTATGTATGTGTGGGTGTGTGCGAGTGGGCGTTACCGCTCATTCCAGTTGATCAGCGATCCAGCTGATCTCACTCCCCTCACCAGCTGCAGCCAATTCACTCACCTGGCTCACGTTCCTTGTCTGGATTACATCACCATTCACCGACATCCTCATCTCATCACTTCATCAACCGGTTTGCTGACCATCTAGTTCCTGCGCCTTCCCAGCCTTCCAGAGAACCTCGAACTTTCAACACTTTTCAAATAAAGAGTTTTACTTGCATCTTTGCTTCCGTCTCCTCGATCATGACAGCGCATTTCTGAATATTCCGCTCCGCTCGCTCAACTCAGAATGGTTCAAAAATATGTGGAATAAGGGCTGCCTTCGACTTTTTCTAGTCGACTAGTAGTTGTTCATTTAAGCCATTAGTGGATAAATCGCCCCTTTATATTAATTAATTACTTAAATAGGCTATATACTAGCCTGGTTAAAACCAGACCATTCTCAGTAGTACTGAGTTATGGTCTGGCAAAGCTTCATTAATAACTCATTTCCAAAGGGGCGTCACCAACGGACGTCGCTCAAATGCCTCTGGGCACAATTGGATCGACCTAAAACCAATCAGAGCGATCGTCATCGTGTAAAGCCATATGCTGCGCCCCAATTCGCCTAAGTTACACTACGCCATAAAAGTATGTACTCTTTTTGTGAAGAAAAGGTATTTACTTTTGAATGTGTAGCAAAAAAGTAGGCAAGCTTTGGCACATACTACTTCGTCATCTTTATCGGACGGATCTGTCGCGTGCATCCTGTCACGTAAACTGCCCTGTCAATCATCTTGTCACAGTTAAAATCCTCTATTAAATCTCATTTAATTTCCTACCGTTTCAGAGAGAAATGTAGTAGCACGTTCATCTGCCAGTAGGTCTTTCATGGAAACTGTCCTCATGTGTTTGCAATTTGAATATAATAATGCATTTAAAAGTTGGTGCGCTTCACCAACGGACGTCACTCAAATGCCTCTAGGCGCAATAGACCTAAAGCGCAATAGACCTAAAACCAATCAGAGCGATCGTCATTGTGTAATCAACGTTCTGATTGGTGCCGCGATTTCGACGGATTAGAAATGGGCTTGAATGAGCTCTTTGCCAGACTACTTGCAGAGCAAATCTAAATTTGCCGGAAGTTGTCTGGGTTTTCCCAGGCTAGCTATGTACGGGATAATTAGCGTTTACGTAATATAGCCGCACTCAAGCTCACGCATAAAGCTTGCCACAAAGAACCGGCAAAAGTAATGATTATGAATGTGTCAAAAATAGCAAGGTGACATTTAATTGTTTACTAATAAACTGGTGTTTTCTAGCATTTTTTTCTAGCATATCTTTATAGCAAATAATTCAAGAAAGATATATACAAATTGAACATGGTTTATTTTTGTAAATATATATATATATATATATATATATATATTTATTTGTTCTCATTTATTAAATACGGGCAATTGGTTGATAAAACATTGTTTAAAATTAAGATACATTTATACAAAACGGAAATCTTTTAAAAAGAGTCTTTCTACAAAACAAAACTCAACAAAACACTTAAGTGTAACGAATAGCGCTGAGCATGGGCGGGCACCGGACGAACTGAATCGTCTAGCCGAGTCTGCTAGCACGGAGGAACCGGCTGGTTCGGTCGGGAGCAACAACTAGTGCTTCAACGGACTGATGCACAGGGACCAAGGGAACCACAGATGTACTCAGAGTGAGGCAGCGAGGTAGAGAACAGGGTCCTTTGCGCTGTACGCAGTAGACCAATCACAACAGACTGAGCTTTCTGGCCCATCAGAGCAGAGTAGCTCGCGGAGGGATTTAGAGAGATTGATTCATCAAATTGTTTGAGAATCATTGAAAAATGTCAAGTCAAGTCATCTTCATTTATATAGCGCTTTTACATTGAAAATAGGAAATTAAAATAAATTGTTTTGGCTTTATAGCAGCTCTAGAATAAAGTTATTGTCCAGCTAAAGTTAGTTTGATTGATTCACTTCCGTCGCAACGATCATTAGTTATTAACTCTTAAGTTCTTTCTGCGCAAACTTCAAAAACGCGAACCAGTGAGAACAACGATGGCGTGCACATGCGTATTACGAGTTCAGTCTATAGTTATGTGCGTTTGAATATATGTGCGCAGGCGTGTAGTCTTTCCCTACAAATCAACCCTCAACATACTACTTGTCTGGCCTTAAAATTAAATATAAATATAGCTGCGAGCAGCGATTGCGGGCCCAAGCCGGTGGCACCGCCACCCTGGTGCCTTGCGTCCTGTGTACACTTCCTCATTCTGGACATCCGTGATAAGGTCTGAGCGTACAGCTGGTGTTGCAATTTTAAAAAACAAATTTTCTGGGGACATTTTATTTTCTGAGGGGGATCCCCTTGGTCATTTCATTATTTTAATTATTAACTAGATCTGGTGACTATAATTATTATAATTTTTTATGGGTACAATTCTAAAATTGAAAATGATGCTCTACTCAAAAAGTTAGAGAGTAGTATTACACACTGTTTATCTAAATTCCAAAATTCACTTGTTATTATAGGAGATTTTAATATCACCTTAGACAACTCCCTTGACAGATGGCCACCTCGCAATGTTAATTATCATAACTCCACACTAAAGGCCTTTATGCAGAAATTTAGTGTAATAGATTTAGTGTAAACGCGTCCTGTGTACACTTCCTCATTCTGGACATCTGTGATAAGGTCTGAGTGTTGCAATTTTAAAAAAAAACTAATTTTCTGGGGACATTTTATTTTCTGAGGGGGATCCCCTTGGTCATTTCATTATTTTAATTATTAAACTAGATCTCCATTTTGATATCACCTTAGACAACTCCCTTGACCGATGGCCACCTCGCTGTCACGGAATGGGTAGGTGGAAGCAGCGACGACTCAAGTCAGAAACAAATAGGTATTTATTAACAAAAGAAATAAAACAAAACTACAAACAATAACTATCCCGTGGGGGAAAACAAGAGAGATCGTAGGCGGGAACAGGAAACACAAGGGAAACATGGACAACGAACCAGCCCAGGACTGCAAACACATAGGGAAGCAACAAAAGAGGGTAACGAGGAAAACAGGTGGGGCAAATAAATCACTAATCAGGTAACAAGGTGGGAGGGGCTAGACAATTGACAGGAGAGCACATGGCACAAGGAAATACATGACAAGCCATGCGCTCACAACAAACCAGAATATGCACAAACACATGACAAACTGGGAATGCCAGAGCTCTGTCACCAACCCAAGATGACCCAAACAGAAGTGACAGAACTCTGACATTACCCCCCCTCTAAAGGGACGCCATCTGGTGTCCCCAAAGAGAGACACCAAAAACAAGACCGGAACAAGACTGAAGGACAACCACAGACAAGACAGGCAGATCAAAAAAACAAAGAGAGGGAGGAGAGGGAGGAGAGGGAGGAGAGGGAGGAGAGGGAGGAGAGGGAGGAGAGGGAGGAGAGGGAGGAGAGGGAGGAGAGGGAGGAGAGGGAGGAGAGGGAGGAGAGGGAGGAGAGGGAGGAGAGGGAGGAGAGGGAGGAGAGGGAGGAGAGGGAGGAGAGGGAGGAGAGGGAGGAGAGGGAGGAGAGGGAGGAGAGGGAGGAGAGGGAGGAGAGGGAGGAGAGGGAGGAGAGGGAGGAGAGGGAGGAGAGGGAGGAGAGGGAGGAGAGGGAGGAGAGGGAGGAGAGGGAGGAGAGGGAGGAGAGGGAGGAGAGGGAGGAGAGGGAGGAGAGGGAGGAGAGGGAGGAGAGGGAGGAGAGGGAGGAGAGGGAGGAGAGGGAGGAGAGGGAGGAGAGGGAGGAGAGGGAGGAGAGGGAGGAGAGGGAGGAGAGGGAGGAGAGGGAGGAGAGGGAGGAGAGGGAGGAGAGGGAGGAGAGGGAGGAGAGGGAGGAGAGGGAGGGAGGGAAGGGAGGGAAGGGAGGGAAGGGAGGGAAGGGAGGGAAGCCAGCCCGGTCAGTACCTGCCTAGCGGGTCAGAAAGTCTTAGGTGACCAGGTAGGGACGGGAGGGATGGGAAGGACAGTAGGGACAGGAGGGACGGGAAGGTTGGTGGGGAGGGGAGGGATGGGGGGGCCGGGACGAACGGGAGGGACGGGAGGGCTGAGCCAGGGCGGAGCAGACCAGTTATCAGGTGGCCAGGGCGGATCTGACATTCCATCGGGCGGCCAGGGCGGATCAGGTGGCCAGGGCGGATCAGGCAGTCCATCGGGCGGCCAGGGCGGATCAGGCAGTCCATCGGCCAGCCAGGGCGGGACAGACAGTCCATCGGGCGGCCACGGCGGAGACGACCCGTCAGGTGGCCACGGCAGAGAAACAGACACCGACTCAGGCACAGGAACAGACACCGGCTCAGGCACAGGAACAGACACCGGCTCAACGGCAGCCATCTTGTCCGGAGACACTTGCTCGGCGGCGACCATCTTGTCCGGAGACACTTGCTCGGCGGCGACCATCTTGTCCGGAGTCACTTGCTCGGTGCCGGCCATCTTGTCCGGAGACACTGGCTCAGTGGCGGCCATCTTGTCCGGAGACACAGGCTCGGCAGACGTGACCTGAACAGTCTCTGGATCGGCAGACGTGACTTGAACAGTCTCTGGATCGGCAGACGTGACCTGAACAGTCTCTGGATCGGCAGACGTGACTTGAACAGTCTCTGGATCGGCAGAACCCATGTGCTTCCTCCATGCATGCAGAACGGCCAATGCATAGAAATTGAAGATAACCCTCTTGGCCATGGCAGGACTGATGGTGGAAAGCTCTGGGACAACTGGGTCAGGGACCACCGAAGTCGGGTCCTCCTGGACCACCAGGCATGGGACCACCGAAGTCGGGTCCTCCTGGACCACCGGGCTTGGGACTACCAAAGTTGGGTCCTCCTGGACCACCGGGCCTGGGACCACTGAAGTCAGGTCCTCCAGGTCCACCGGGCTTGGGACCACCGGGCTAAGGGAAGGAACAGGAGCCCTCCTCCTCCTGCGCTGTCGAGTGCGAGGCGGTTTGGGAATAACCGCCTCTGGGGTCTCTCACCCCTTCATCCACCCCAGGATAGGAGGCAGATGGGTCTGACTTTTTCTTACTCCTCCCTTTCCCCGAAGGGGTCATCGGAGGATACTTCCTTCATTTTCCAGCAGGATTTGCACCTGCCCACACTGCCAAAAGAACAAAAACCTGGTTCAATGACCATGGTATTACTGTGCAATTACTGTGTGACTTCATGTAATATTCAAATTTTTGGGGATTTTGATTTTGTGGGTTTCATAAACTGTAAGCCATAATCATCTAAATTATAACAAATAAAAGCTTGAAATATCTCACTTTGCATGTAATGAGTCTATATAATATATTAGTTTCACCTGTTAAGTTGAATTCTTGAAATAAATCAACTTTTTGATGATATTCTAATTGTATGACCAGCACCTGTATATAAGCAGCACAACTGTTTCCAACATTGATAATATAAATCAGCATATTATAATGATTTCTGAAGGATCATGAAGACCATAATGTATCATGTGAACAGTAGTTCAAGTGACTATGTCTGTATCTGAAATCGCATACTTTCCTTCTATATAGTTGGCGAAAACAGAATATGAGAATAGAATAGTATGTCCGAATTCACAGTAAATCTATCCCATGAGGCCACGGGAGAGGATTTATTAATGACAGTGACGCTGGTAGGTAACATGATAATGACAACATGGCGAATGTAGTACGTCTGGTGGATTATTGAATTTTTAATAATGAAAATGTGTTTGAAATGTTTTTAATTGAAATATTCACAGCTTAAATATTCAACCAATGTTGAATTTCAGCCCATAAAAATGCAAGTCCTAAAAATACAATGAATTAAAATGCAAGCATGTATGCCATGTCTATTTTTTTTTTTAAGTAGTGCAATTCAACAGGCTTTTTTGTTTCAAAAACATTTGACATTATTTTACTTCCATATGCTTCAAAGCCAATTACATGATATTTATAAAAGATATAAGGCAGAGGGGGCTTTAGATCTAGACAGAGATGGTTGGAAAAAGGTGAACAGAATTCGGCATATTTCTTTCAATAAGAAAAATTCCATGCAAAAACAAATACAATTGTGCATTTGAATATTAATGGTACGCTAACACATGATTCAAAGGTGATTGCAGATTACTGTTCAACCTTTTATAGCACTCTTTATAAATCAGGATTTAATTAAATTTATTCCTCTGTTTTTATAGCTAGTCTTACTAATTCGAAAACTATAAATGAAGATCAAAAAGAACATTGTGATAGTTCTATATGTATAAAATAAGTCCTTCAAGCTATTACAGAGCTTAAATTTAATAAATCCACTGGTGTAGATGGTTTAAACTCTGAATTCTATAAAACCTTTTCAGAAGAACTTGCTCCTTTTCTTAAATCCTTTCCTTGCTCCTTTTAAATTTTTTCTTACAGTCTATTGAGTATGGTAAACTCCTGAATTTAAACAAGTGTGAATTAATGTCTCTTAAAAACAATAATCTTCTGTCAATTTGTAATATTCCCATTAAAGATGAAATAATAAATCAGTGGTTAATGAGAGACCTATCCTTGAGGGGGAGAGTACTGATCACAAAGGCAGAGGGCATCTCAAGACTTACATATGCAGCGCTCTCATTAGCAGTTAATGATAATACTTGTAAAAGTATTGATAAAAATAAAACCCATTATATAAAAAAATCTGTGGTTATGAACTCAACTGAAAATGGAGGCCTAACTCTTAGATTTTACCACCCTTAATCACACCTTCAAAGTTAACTGGATTAAGCAATTCCTTAAAAACAACAACATCTATCTGGAATATTATACCTCACTTCATCTTTTCCCAAGTTGGTGGTCTCCAATTTCTTTTGCTTTGTGACTACAGTATTACCAAGCTTCCTTTAAAACTGTCTAACTTTCATAAACAAATGCTTCTTTCCTGGAATTGAATCTATAAACACAATTTCTCTCCAAACAGATGTTTGATCTGGAATAATAAGCACATTCTGTATAAATCTAAATCTTTATTTATTATGAATTGGTTTTGTAATGATATAATTTTTGTTAGACAACTGTATAACAATGAAGGTCTTATGTTGACCTACTCTGAATTCCTTTCTAAATATAATATTCCAGTTACTCCTAAAGACTTTGTTTAACTTTTAAATTTGTCGCTGTTTATGTATGTCTTTTATGTTTGTTTATCTGCTTTACTCGTTGTACCCCCCGGACTGTAATTGTAATTCTTAAAATCAATAAAATAAAATAAATACTTCTGTTGATTCTGCTCTGACCAGTAGGTGGTGCTCATGAGCTGGAGAGGTTTTGGATCACTATTGTGTCCTAAAAAAGAAAGTTTATGTAAGCAGCTAAAAAAAAAGAAAAAAAAAAGAAAGACATCCATGATAACAAAGTGAAAGTCTACGTTCTACATCACGACGCTTCCTACGCTACGTCCTACGTCATACGCCAGCATCCATCTCTGTGAACGCGCGTCGACAGATACCGGAAGCCAGCTATTTTCGTTTATAAAGTTTTAAATATGTATATTTTTACGACAAAACCGCACGGATTACCCTCGGAAGGCCTTCGTTTATCCCCCTGGAGCCGGATGGATTACTTTTGTGAAGGATGCATGCTCATTTTCGGACTTCAACGAGCTGGACCCCATTGCTTCACACTATAACCACTGAAAGATCTAAGACATTTTCTGAAATAACTGAAAATGTGTTCGTCTGAAAAAAGATTGACATAGCATCCGAACGGCTTGAGGATGAGTAAATCATGGGCTAAATATCATTTTTGGGCGAACTATCCCTTTAATTTTACGTGGCATTGATTCAACAAGGTGCTGAAAGCATTCTTTAGAAATGTTGGCCCATATTGACAGGATAGCATCTTGCAGTTGATGGAGATTTGTGGGATGCACATCCAGGGCACGAAGCTCCCGTTCCACCACATCCCAAAGATGCTCTATTGAGTTGAGATCTGGTGACTGTGGGGGCCATTTTAGTACAGTGAACTCATTGTCATGTTCAAGAAACCAATTTGAAATGATTCGAGCATTGTGACATGGTGCATTATCCTGCTGGAAGTAGCCATCAAAGGATGGGTACATGGTGGTCATAAAGGGATGGACATGATCAGAAACAATGCTCAGGTAGGCCGTGGCATTTAAACAATGCCCAATTGGCACTAAGGGGCCTAAAGGGTGCCAAGAAAACATCCCCCACACCATTACACCACCACCACCAGCCTGCACAGTGGTAACAAGGC
>FLSR01001301.1:16678-27619 GCA_900092035.1 Leuciscus waleckii
GCAACTGCCATGTGATTGGTTGATTAGATAATTGCATTAATGAGAAATTGAACAGGTGTTCCTAATAATCCTTTAGGTGAGTGTATATATTTTAAAGAATTCGCATTTAAAGTTCCAAAATACTAGTTTTTTGTTGTTTGTTTTCTAACAAGACTTAAGTTAATGGGGATTATTCGTGTTTAGGGGGTTACATTAGGTGTCGATGGCCAAGCATTATGCCAGAAGAAAGGCTATAATGGCTGAATTCACACAAAAGAATAAGGATAAAAGAATAATGAAGATCAAGTCTCATACTGGCAGAGGTGTGAAAGGTTGGTCGATTTAAATGAAAAGAGCATGAATGGGCCAGTTCTCCTCGCCAGACATTAGTCAGAGACTGTAAATGGGTGTTTACAGGGCAATAAAATATTTGATGAGAATCTTGTTTGGCTTCTCTGAATCTTCTCCAAATCCTCCCCTGACAGTCTGGGTTAATTGAGTCTTGAACTAAAAACTCTCAAGGGTTGGCTTTCTAAATATATGTTGGTTAGACTGCAGTTGTTGAGGGCAGCGGCATGGAGGAACAGACTACTCCACTACAGGGGAAAGAGGAGGCGGTGTACAAGGAAACAGAAGAGGGGTAAAAGAGCAGGGCTGCTTGCTAAGTTAAAGCAGTGGTGTGCCGTCAGAGCCAGCAGGGCCTTCTCTGCTGGCCCTGTCAAAATACATTTTTTTTTTTTCTAAAATTCAATTAATGTGTGTCTGAACATGTCTAAATTAAATTACTGTCTATCAGTACGTTACAATTATATTTCCAGAAATAATATGGTTATTTTTTGTGAGTCTGAGCTGGATTTTCCATACAGTACGTCATCTAAACGCAGCTCCGTGGACCAGCACAAGTAGTATAGCTAGCCTTCCGTTGAAGCTGCCATTTTCCATTTGATCATAACTTGACTGACTGTTTTATCAGCCAATCAAATTGTGATGCCTATGACAGAACGCCCCAGAGACCCAGCGATGTGTCGACGGCTAGCCCGCGCTGATGTCATCGACATGGGTGGGCAGATACAATACATGTTTGTGTACAATAACAATTTTCGGGAAAAATAACATTACGATGTCCAGAAATCAATTTCAATAGTACATTGGGTCATTTTGGGTACATTTGTCATTCGAGATCTACTAATATTGTTAGTATCGAGAATTTCCACGTGATTAAATGCATTGATACTTATCTCACATTTGTGTACTGCAATGGTCTAGTAGTAGAACTTTTGCCAAGCGTGTCAGAGGTCCTGGGTTCTAATCCACACTCGTATAGGTTTTTATTTTATTTTATTTTTTTACCGAATATGTTTAAAGTGGCTGTATATCAAGCAGGGCATTTGTGTGCATTTTGTTGTGTAAGATTTCAACGAATAGAAAGTTGTGGTTGCGGCTGGTTATGTCACACATTAAAAAGTCCATCGACATAACAGCTGACCATCACCAGTATGCCTACAGGGGAAACCTCTCGACGGCTGACGCCATCGCTGCTGTGGTCCACGAGTCCCTCACACACCTGGAGAACAAGGATTCCTATCTGAGGCTGCTCTTCTTGGACTTTAGTTCTGCATTTAACACAATCATCCCACAGACACTGGTGAATAAACTGGCAGCACTAGGTCTAGCTCCATCACTCTGCAACTGGATTCTGGACTTCTTGACCAACAGACCCCAGTCTGTAAGAGTTAATAACATTACATCATCATACATCATCCTCAACACTGGCTCCCCCAGGGCTGCGTCCTCAGCCCGTTGCTCTACACACTGCTCACGCATGACTGCAGAGCTCACTACGATAGCAACGTCATAGTGAAGTTCGCAGACGACACTGCGGTGGTTGGGCTCATCACTAAAGGGAACGAGTAAGCATACAGGCAGGAGGTGGATGGACTAGAGCTGTGGTGCAAGGAGAACAACCTCATTCTGAAACGAACAAACCAAGGAAATGATTGTGGATTTTCGCAAGAAGGGCACTGCCCCCCCTCAGTGTCCAGCATCAGATACATTGGAGTACACATCTCCAACACCCTCACCTGGCGCCAAAACACCTTGACCACCCTTAAAAAAGCCCATCAACGCCTATATTTCCTGAGGAAGCTGAAGAAGGCAAAGCTGGACACTAGCATCCTCAGCTCCTTCTACAGGTGCGTGGTGGAGAGTACCCTGTCCTCCTGCATCACTGTGTGGTATGGAAGCTGCACAGTGGCAGAAAAAGAGATTCTGCAGAGGGTGGTAAGGTCTGCACAACGGACCATCGGTTGCAACCTACCAGGCCTCTCAGACATGTACACAAGCCAATGCAGGGACAGAGCAACCTGCATCATGAGGGACTCTACCCACCCTGCACACAGACTGTTTTCCCTCCTCCCCTCAGGCAAAAGGCTGCGTAGCATCCAGGCAAGGACCACCAGGCTGAAGAACAGCTTCTACCCAGATGCGGTCAGACTAATGAACTCCTCCACACTGCCATGCCTTTGTCTTCGCAAGAATTAGCACTACACTTTATTTATTTATTAACTTGTTATTGTTGTTTTTTAAGTCTTTACTTAGAGCAATAATTTTGATTGATTTTAGATTTAACAAAGCTATGTGTGATCTTGCTACTTTTGATTTGAAATTGTGTAGTTGTGATGTTTTGTGTACAATTGTTGATGATGAATAATTTTTTTTTTGTTTCTAATTTAATTTTGTAAGTTTAAACAAATAACTAATTGTGTCATTTTGTAAATAAAGTGTTTTTTTTTCAAAATCTCTCTCTCTCACACACACACACACACACACACACACACACACACACATTTGCTCCACACACACACACACACTCATTTGCTCCTCCTCTCTATGAAATACAGTGTCTGCAGCTCCTCTATTGACTCTTTATTGAATAAGTTCAGTCCAACACTTACATTTATTCATTTAGCAATTAGCAGACACCAACAAATGTATACTCTAGATCTTCAAAGAGATTTAGGGCAGTTTAGAAAACATAAACATGTCAGAATAAGAATAACTATTTTTCATCAGTTCACCAACACTGATCATCATAACTAGAGACAACATGCACCATTCAAAAGTATTGTAGCCTACTAGTTTAACCTGAATATTCAACCACTTGGTGTCAGTATGATCTAATAATGACATTAGTGTCCATAATGAGAGGACGAGCATTTTCAATAAAATATTACTTCTATAAAAAAAATTCAATTAAATATTAGAACATTGTACTACCAAAAAATTATATTTATTCATTCAGTTGTTCTGGCAAATATGACTCTTGTGTCAAATATTGCCCTTTTGACCCTTGTTGTGCCAATTTGCATACTTTCTTTTCACGTAGTGATTGTCAGAAAAAAAACAATTAAATAATATATTTCATAATAAACAATAATTATTAATTACTTTAAATAATCTTAATGCTGTGCTCTTTAAAGCCCATTAAACCCACATTTGGTCTTAAATTGGTTCATCTGAATGACATCATTCATATAAACATATACCCACATAGCAACATTGTGTCGGCCCAGATCCGGCCCACATCTGGCACCCGTGGAAAGATGATCTGGCCCACATGCAAGCGTGGAATTACGGCTCTTGGGTGGGCCACTCCTGTTTGCCAAATCTGGGCCATAAGCAGGCCATAGCAATGCCACATGTCAGCCAAGAGCAAAGAAATAAACCAGAACTGGACCTTATCTGAGCCACAAAATCTGTGTATATTAAATATGAAGTCATCTCAGCCTGTTAACAAAAAGAATCACTGAAAGAAAGAAGAGAACAGAAAAAAGAGACGAGCAGAAGCACAAGAACTACAACTGACTACAGCCACAGCCTCAGATGAAATCAACTGAAGAGAAATTGCCGTAATTCCACGCTGCATGTGGGCCAGTCATCTTTCCCGCGTGCCGGATCTGGGCCGACACAATGTTGCTATGTGGGATTATACACAAACACTTATCACATAACACAAAATAGTTTTTCCGCGTGAGAAATACAATGTGTGGCGGGAGTGCGTGACAAAAGACCGAAATGAGTGACACTTAAGAGCCCTGATTTCACAATTCAATTCTCTTGCCATTGTGGGATGTAGGCTAAAGTTGTATCTTCTGTGCATTATAGTGAAGACAACTCTGAACACATTTCCTATCATGCATGCCTATGAAAGACGACTGAGCCAATCAGAGTAAGAATGGGGCGGAGCCACACATCACATTAATCTAGATCTGTTGGAAGCATCGCGTCAAGTATGATCAGACCTTAAATTTTTATTTACGTCGCCATCTTTGATATTACTTTAGTCACTATCACTATGGTTATAGTTGATCTGACATGTCTTAGTTTTCTTGTTCATACAGACCGTGTTTTTCCATTCCACCGCGCTGCTTTTCCATGGTTTTCAGTGTAAACACAAGACAGACATCTTTAATCGATAATCGATCTGGCTCGTGTCTCTCTTCATGGCACTGCTTTCCAAAAATGTGGAGCTCAAGTTAAAAGAAGTTCAACTTATAAAAGATATGTCTCTAGATCTTGCGTTTTCCCCCCGTTCCACTGCCTGTGTATCATGTTTTTAACAGCTATAATGCTCATGGATTCAGATATGTAACCAAACAGTATCACAATGACAGACAGTGTGTGTGGCCTGAAACAAGAGAAAAAAGAGATGAGCAAGGACATGGTCAACAGGAAAGATGATTAAAATCCACAAATTAACGGTTACAAACAGATTGAGATCAAACTCAAACAGATGCATGATGAAACTCACTTCTCTATTTGGTTTCATATCTCTGTTGGGCGGATGCTCGGTCGGGCCTTGAACGACATCTCTGGGCTGCTTTACTGTTTTGTGACAACAGGTTTAATCACAATATGGTGCATTTACATACTTCATATATATTTAAATATCATGTAGGAATCTACTGAAAACTGTTTATCATCAGTATTTCAGTTTTTCAGCACCATTGCATCTTTAACAGGGCTGATAATCTGCAATATAAATCAGTGTCAGTAAGCTTCCCACAGCATCGGTGTCTCTGTTGGACACTGAGCTCAAGTGTTTTGTAGTTCTGATCACAGGAGCCGAGGGTACAGCGTCTTCCTCACGGACACAACGCTGATGGAGTGGCATAACGGCCTCAATTACTCCCTAGGATCACCGGGAACCTCTGTGTCAGCAGCTCAGGCGACGACTGGTTCACGCACAAATGCAAATGCTGACAACGTGACATAACCGCCCTCATGACAGTGTGATATTATCATTTCGTGCTTCATTGAAGACGGATGAGAGCATGAGCATCTGCCAATTACTTTCTGTACAAGGAAAGTACAAATAAATATATTAAAAGGCTGAATATTTATTAATTTAAGCCATCATACTCTAAAGCTAAGGACAATATTATAAGTAAGAATGACTTATCTTTTCCTCATGCACAGCTAGGATTTCAGAAGACTGCCAATATACACAGAGAAAAAAGGTTTAAAAATTGTATCTTTAGAGGTACAACAGCTTGTCCCCCGGGCTGTCCCCTTAAAAGGACATATTTGTACCTTTTTTACTTCTAAAAAGTGCATATTAGTACCTTAGAGTACAAATAAGTACCTTAAGGTACTACTATGAACCTTTTTGTGGTTAAAAAAAGTCGTTTTTTAAGGGTACTGCCATGGGACAAGCGGTTGTACCTCTAAAGATACAATTTATACATCATGTTTTTGGAGCTCTGCATTTAAAAAAAAATCTTCTTTAGTGAAGAGAGAAATGAATCCTTTAGATTGTCATGACGACAAAACTTTGGAGCGAGTCTCTGTCGGTGAAGTGTGTTGTTATCATCTTCACAGAATAAATCAGACATGCTGCATTGCCTCAAGCCGCTCTTAAAAGCACTACTATATATAGAGCTCAAAATCAAATTAATCAAATCAGTGAGAAAAAGCTGAAAATGGCTCGATTCTGATGTCAGAAACCAAATTAAATTAGCATATAACCTCCTCCATTTACATAATCAACACCTATTATGAATTCAGCAACTTCATGGTGAGGTAATAAAAAGAAACTATACACCAGAAGAGTAATACAAACGATATATAATAACGATACAGAATAATAACGATATTGTGAACAAAAACACCCTATAGGACTGTGAATATATAAATAAATAAATCAGCTAGAAAATCTAGTCCTTGATTCATGTTGTTTTTCACATAATAGCCGATATGATATATATTTCAGCAGAAAATAAACGCTCTATTGACACAATCAGCATTCATGGCTGAATCTATACGCGCATTAAAAGCCTATTAATGCACACAATAACTGCCCCTCAGAGAAGAAAAAGATATAAATGATGTGAGCTGGCGCGCTTGTGTAACAGAGTATTATGAGATAATCAGTGGTAATAACACTTATTCAGGACTAAAAGCTCTTATAGCCGTTATTGAATTGCTATAATTACTCATAGCGGCTCAGAGACCCTGTAATTAAAGCTCTCGATACCAGGGTTTTCTGGAGCTCGACACCATTCAGGAAACACAAACACATCCTCGAGTGAGGAACGCGATGGCGCTGTTGTAGTTTAAATACAACACACTTTAAACATCTCTCTATGTGGATGTGTGGGTACATGTGTGGGCCATAAACCTCATCCGCACGCTTCATATTTACACACAGCACATTTTTAGCACATAGGATGTGTGTGCACAGAGATTAAATATGAAGCAGAGACTGCAGCCCTCTATCAACCACTGACAAACTCAAGATGGATTGGAGAATAAATGCGTCAAGTACATCTTGTGAATCATCAGCCACTCTGAACAGAGAAACGACATCAATATATGCCTCAAAAGCCTTGATTCACACTCTCTGGCGCTCGGATGTCGTCGGGTGCTGGTGAAGGTCTCCCACGCGTAACAAGACTGCAGTCTAATCCTGCGGTGTGTCTTGCAGGCGTTTCTGTGGAGATTTGCCATCGTACGCATGCAGGGTTCGCGCTTCTAACGGAGCGACCGATGACCGATATAATGTGATGTAATGTGCACTTCACATCCATTACACATGATATCGCTCTCTCATTACAACTCATTTTCTTTAATGTCTCTCTCTAATCAGGTTGACATCTATCATCTTCATGGAGGCACGCTGGAGAATATACATTGTGCATCTCCATGAGAAGCGGGCTTTACAGGCGTCCTTGAGTTGGTTTACCATATCTAGAAGGTCTAATCTGGTCATTTATGGTCCCAGTTGGAGCTGGTAATTGTTTGCGCTGGCAAACTATCTCAGCAAACCAACTTGACCACCTTAAACTGCTTTGATCTGATATTTCCTGCAGGCATTTAAAAGTCTAAGCTGGATATTTCTTGTCCAAGTTGGAGCTGGTAGACCATCTCAGACCAGCAATAAACCAGCTAGCTTTTATAGTCTTTCTGCAGACTCTTACCCACGTAGCAACATTTTGACGTCCAAGATGTGGCACACGTGGAAAGATGATCTGGCCCACATGCAGCGTGGAATGACGGCCCTTGGGCGGCTCACTCCTGTTTGCCAGATCTGGGCCACAAGCAGGCCATAGCAATGCCACATGTCAGCCAAGAGCAAAGAAATAAACCAGAACTGGACCTTATCTGAGCCACAAAATCTGTGTATATTAAATATGGAGTCATCTCAGACTTAATAAGTCACATCACAAACCCTGTGTTACTGCAGCATGAGATCCAGCAATATTATAACAATCAGTTATTTTATTATTTTAACAAACATGAGCACGACAAGTTAATCTACAATGACACACACAGATATCAACAATCAGCACAGTAATCTCAACAATGGTGACTTTAGCTTGACCACCTAAAACTGGTCCGATCTGGGACAGAGATGGGTCTTGTGTCTATGTTGCCCACTTGGGTCCCACCTAGTACCAAGTGCAATCCTACATGAAATCCATCTGGGCAACTAACATGGGGCCATTATGGAACCCGTGGACAATCCACATGGGGCCCATTTTTCAGTCCATTTCATACCCATATGGGTCCCACATACAAATGTTTGCTGGGTGACAGTTCCCTCAGGCTCTTATAGGTATAAGCTGGTCATTTATGGTCCAAGTTGGACCTAGTAGCTGGTTAGGGCTGGTAGACCACCTTAAATTGGTATGATCTGATGTTTCTTGCAAGCTCTTAAAGGTCTCAGCTGGTGTTTGTGCTCCATATTTGAGCTGGTTAGACCTGATAGACCATCTTGGACCAGCAATAAACCAGCTAACCACCTAAAACTGATATTCCAGCTAGCAAAAATATTTTCTAAGAACATTTTGTTAACATGCCCATTAGGTTATGAAAACGTTATTTCTGAATGTTCAAAATTGTTCTCTAAATGTTCTGAAACAAGTAGTAATACTTTTTTGATAAAAGATGTTAAACAAACGTCCAGGAAAAAAGTTCCATGTATGATGTAAAAAGTAACTTTTTTCTAATGTTTTTTTTTTAAATGTTATTAAAGACCAGACCTTTTTGCATTCAAATTGTATTAATGCCACTTGAAGAAGTGAAGTATGAAGTATTCGTTCATAACTTCGAGAAGATCTTGCCAGAATGTCCTCTGTTAGCTGGGATGATCTGATATTTCCTGCAAGCTCTTAAAGCGATAGTTAACCTACATTTTTTTAATTCTGACATAATTTCCTCGCCTTTGTGTCTTTCAAAGCTTTGTACAGCTTACGTTATTCTGCAGAACACAAAAGTAGATATTTTGAAGAGTGTTGACATTCATTAGACACAGAGACATTAATAGTGTCGGCTCAGATCCGGCCCACATTTGGTACGTGTGGAATCCACACTATGTTGTTGTCATGGGTTTTCAAAAGATCATCTTTTATGTTCCACAGAAGAAAGAAAGTTAGTTTGGAACGACATGAGGTTGAGTAAATGTTTTAAAAGTTGCCATAAAAGTTGCCATATGTGCATTTTCTTATTGTTTTGAATAGCATGTTGAGCAAACATCTCACCTTAACTGTGGTGTTTTGTACACTGATGAGAGATAATGTGATTCAGCGTTCGAGTCATGTAAGTGTCAGATGTTCTCTCAGCACAGACTCCTACAGATGATTCAAGCAGAGAGGCTTTAAGATCATAGTGTCGATTACAATCTGCAGCAGTCACAGACGTCTGGTCTAGTGCTCATTAAGGTCATTGGAGAGGTTTTAAATGCATCTGATCAATAACCCACAGAATGGAGAAGTGTATAGTGTCGGTTCTGTCAGCGGCCCGGCCTTAGAGTCATGCGTGAGAGGACAGAAAGTCATTACGAAGATGTTTATGTGCCCACATCGACATTTGGCACAGAAGTCTCAGTCGAACAGAGAGAGCGGTCGCATCTATCAAAGCCACACACACGCTTCTCATCGAGGTAATGAAACAGAGGCCGACTTCAAGGGCTGATAATGAAACTTCATTAGTGAAAAAATTGAATGATTCTCCCCTATCTATTTTCTGTGGCCTGCAACAGAAGAGCATTTCTCATTTTCATTTAGTTTAACTTGATGTACTAAATTAACTAAAAATGAAATAAAAAGAAATAAAAAGTACATAGACCTATTAAAAAAAAACTTATAAAAATGACAAAACACAATAAAATTACTCTTTAACTTTAACTGAAATGAAAATAGAAAATTAACATCTAATTCAAAATATTAATAAAAACTATAATGGTATCTAAATGGCACTAAAACAATAAACCTGACATTTATTTTAAAATGACATAAACATAACAAAATGACTAAAACTAAAAAGAAAACAGAAAATATAATAATATAATAAATTAAAAATATATATAAATAATAAATATAATAAAATCTAATTCAAAATATTGTCAAAACTTGTCATAACAATGATGCTACAATAATAGTGGCCAAAATCTTTCTCCAATGATGAACATGCATGTAAGTGTGAATATTGAAGAGGAATTCTTGTTAACGAGACGTGTTTGCTGGATTGTTGGTCCAATTATTTGGTGGTAAAGTGGTAAAACATCTTGACCAATGAAGAAACATGCAGTTGACTCAAATCTGACAAAGCCACTGGAGTTTTCCAGTCATGCACTGTAAATATCCTCAACACCCGCCTCATTCCTCTGGTCTCTGAAGAAACTTCCCGGTTCCTTCATGCAAAGGTCACAGAGGACGAGGAATGAACCGCCTGACGTCTCTAAAGCTCTTAAAACACCAGTCTGGGTTATTAACGTAAGACCCGACCCACAGTTTGACAGATTAACTCAATGAACATTGTTATTAAAAACTAGAACTCCATGAACAACCAGAGGTTTTCAGTCAGAAATTACCCAGCTAACAGACTTGTTTTTTAACAGATCTTCAGAGAGTTAATGTCTTTATCTTCAGTTCATCTAAGGCTGTGTCTGAAGAAAGTTGTAGTTTGTGTTCTTATTACTCTTTCGAAAGATGATTGAAAGACTGTTTCAGGAACGCACACTAACCTTTAAATAACATTCTAGTAACATTAAGGAAAATCGATATTTCTATGTTCTTGGAATGTTGGAAATCAACGTTACTAAAGTTGAAAGAACGTTTGAGGAACATTATACCTTTTAAATCACGTTCCTCTAACGTCAAGAAAACTAATGTCAGCAAGATTTATTTAATTATTATTTTTCTTGTCATACTTGAATTTCATATCAATGTGTTTGTGTAGCATGAATTATCGTGCATATTCTTCCAAAGCAGCTTTATAATGAATTACAGTATCACAAACCTGTCAGCAATCAAACCAAAGATGAATGAGGCATAGAAAAATCAACCTTGAGATGTTGACGAGGCAAAAACCTTGAGAAGAAGCAAGATTCAGCTTTTGTTCAGATCGTCCTCGGGTTCAGCAAAAGACGCAGGAAAAAAGATGAATGTGTTCATTCACAAA
>FLSR01001302.1:0-25858 GCA_900092035.1 Leuciscus waleckii
TCTAGAAACTTGGGGACCATATACAGGCTAGGGGAACTCATATTAATGTTAAAAAACCTCAGAAAGTGAAAATGTCATGTCATGGGACCTTTAAGAAAGCCAGATGAGTGGGGCGCAGAGGGGTTCCTACGTCCAGAAAGCTAACTTTTGATGATTGGTCTCCAGCTTGCGAGGCGGCTTTGTCTGCACTGAAAGAAGCCCTTCTGGTCTAATGTAGTCCTTGCACACCCTGATTTTTCCAGACCCTTTATTCTTGCCACCGATGCTTCATCCGAAGGGTTGGGCGCTGTTGCTTTCACAACTGAGTCCTGGTGAAAACAGGGCTCGACCCATTGCGTTCGCGAGTAAGTCACTGTCCAGAGCACAAGCCAGATATCCAGCGCATCGTCTTGAATTCCTCACGCTTAAGTGGGCCATATGTGATAAATTTAGTCACAGGCTAAAAGGGCATTGGTTCACGGCTTGGACGGATAATAATCCCTTGACGCACATTTTGACTAAACCTAGGCTTGATGCCTGTGAACAAAGGTGGGTGGCTAAACTCGCTGCCTTTGAGTTCGACATCAAATATGTTCCTGGGTCAAAGAATACTATAGCTGATACTTTGAGCAGGCAACCTTTTGTTGGCAGTCGAGTTAGTCATCGCATAGTCAGGGAGCCCTATGAAAAGCTGATAGCGGAGTCAAGGGACCATACCTGTGCAGATATCCAGGATGTTTTCAGATTGTCCAATGCCGGTCAGCGAGTGGTCGGCAGTGCGGAGGCGGGTGCTTGTGATCGGATGGGGGTCAACTTCGATGCAGATGAGCCTTGGGAAGAAGGAATGAGAGTGCGGACTATTCCTCTGGCTGGTTTTGTCCAGCAGGTAACAGATGTTGGATTTGATGCTCTTCTTTCATATTCTCGATTTCTAAAAAAATCAGTCTTCATGTATTTTACTACACTTCAGCTTGTGATTCTTATTAAAAGGGGGTACATTTTTAGGATTCTTTACCTAACCTAAGTCTCTGAGATCCTGACACTGCTCTTCTGGAGACTCCAGGTAGGTTGCAGTTCTGGATATTAGGGCATATAAATGTTAATTTTCAGTTTCCTCATCTCAGTATAGCAATACAGTTTGCTAAAACCGAAACATTCATTCACAAACAGAAACGCCTGACTGTAACGTTGTTTTATGAAATATTAGGGCATATAAATGTTAATTTTCAGTTTCCTCATCTCAGTATAGCAATACAGTTTGCTAAAACCGAAACATTCATTCACAAACAGAAACGCCTGACTGTAACGTTGTTTTTATGAAATATTAGGGCATATAAATGTTACTTTTCAGTTTACTCATCTCAGTATAGCAATACAGTTTGCTAAAACATCATCATTCATTCACACAGAGACGCAATTTAAATTTAAACTGTCTTTTTGCGAGCTGTGATAAACAGCGCGCATCTCTGCGGCTGCCGTTCTTTCATTCACAGAAACGCGATTAACTTGAGAAGGAAAAAAAACTTACTACATATTCGGATCCTCTCTCCTGCAATACCCGCACTCTGAGGTAGATTTTCCGTTATTATTATTCCTCACAGCGCTGCCAGATGGTGTAAACACGTAGGCTACAATGATATGATTAAACTTGTGTTTTCTCGAGCTGATATGGGGGGCGTTCACAGGTTTGCCTCAGTAATTTGCGTTTGAATAGCGCGCGCTCTCCGTGGGCGGAGTCACATTACCTTTGAATGAGCTCTAATGAGCTCGACTGGAATCGCTCTCTTTTAACACAGATTTCACAAGATGAGAATATTTTTTTTTTATATAAATTACCTCATTTTAAAGAAGAGAATTCAAGCTTCATGCCTGTGTGACTGTATGCCTGTTTGACTCAGTATTCGTTGAGTTATTGTTCATTTTCGGCCGCGTTTCAGAATGGTCTTCACTGACAGAGAGAAGGCAGAACTCGCATCACGTTTATTTTTCTTTATTTGGCAAAAAGCACAACACTTTGTTTTTATTGTGAGTATACACAAAAATAATACACATTTAACAGAATCGATGGATGTATGAAACTTGCTTGTAATATCAAAGTCAACAGAGCAAAATTAATTTCTTTTGAACTGAACTGAAAAAAATCCAGCAATGAAACTTGCTTGTAATATCAAAGTCAACAGAGCAAAATTAATTTCTTTTGAACTGAACTGAAAAAAATCCAGCAAACGCGCGGGCGCGTTTGTCGACCTCAGAGGGTTAAAGCATTAATGAAACTGGAGGTATCTAGGGACTCGATTACTTCTATATGAATGGCTCTGACACTTAGACATGTGAATAGCACCGCACATCTTTTGCTTTCTGCATAGCTGTCTCTTGTCCTATAAGCAGATTCTGACCAGGGGCCAAACACATCCAGTCCCACATGTGTGAAGGGAGGCTCTATGCTGAGCCTGTCGGCGGGCAGATCTACCATCTTTTGAGTTTCGCAGCCCCTCCTGAGTCTGCGGCATACAACATAGGAATGGATGAGACCATTCACACGTCTTTTGCCTCCTATTATCCAGTAGCCGGCAGATCTTATCGCTCCCTCTGTGAAGTGACGACCCTGATGATGTGTTTGCTCGTGAAAGTGTCGTGTTAGAAGTAATGCTACATGGTTCCTACCAGGTATGAGGAGGGGTCTCTTTTCGTCAGAACCAAGATCTGCTTTGACCAGACGACCTCCGACCCTCAACAGTCCGCTTTGATCAATGAAGGGATCTAGTTTTCGGAGTGTGCTAGTTTTGTGAAGTGGTTTGTTCTGTTTGAGGCACTGCAACTCGTCAGCAAAAGTTTCCTGTTGTACTGCTCTTATGACAACTTCTGTGCTCTGAAGTATTGTGTCAGCACTAAGAGTAAGTTTGCAACAGTGCCATCCTTTGCATGCCTGAGGGGTGTCATTTTGACCCTGCTTATAAGAGAGTGCAATATGAATCAGCTTTCCAACAGCTCGGATCAGACGGTCCAGTCCGAAAAGCGTTCAAAGCGATTTGAGACAGTGATATGCAACACTGTTACTTGTGGACGAACTTCTGAATCTCGATCAGGATCAACAAGTGCGAAGGGTTCTCTAGGGAAAGTCTCTGTTTTTGGATGATGCAAGAATGCTGGTCCACTGAACCAGATAGTGTCCTGCAATTTGGTTGGAGCAATTGGTCGTGTTGCGACATCAGCTGGATTATGCTCTGAGCTCACATAATGCCATTTTCTGGATTAGTGCTTGTCCGGATTCTCTGTACACGATTGCTTACATAGACATGAAATCTACGTTTCTCGTTGTAGATATAGCCAAGGACCACTCTACTCTACTATCTGTGTAGAAGGTGATCTCATCGAATTTGACAGCAATCTCTGCAATGATGGTTTCCATCATGTTCACTGCCAAGACAGCCGCACAGAGTTCCAGACGAGGTATAGTGTGCTCTGGTTGTGGCGCTAGCCTTGCTTTGCCTGTGATGAACCTCATATGACAGCTACCGTCTGAATCAACTGTTTTGAGGTAAGCAACTGCTGCTATTACTTTCTCAGAAGCGTCTGAAAAAACACAGAGCTCCTTGAACTTGGCGCCTGACAACGATGTGGGCCCATAGCTTCTTGGGACTTGTACATGTTGCAGTTCCTGCAGAGAATCTCTCCACTCCTCCCACACCTTTTGTTTGTTCACAGGTAAGGATGCATCCCAGTCAGCAGCATTTTCAGTTAGCTCCCTCAGTAGTAAAATGGTAAATGGTAAATGGACTGCATTTATATAGCGCTTTCACAGACCCAATGGCCACCAAAGCGCTTTACAATATTGCCTCACATTCACCCATTCACTCACTCATTCATACACCGACGGCGGTGTCAGCCATGCAAGGCGATCCAGCTCGTCGGGAGCAGCTGGGGTTAGGTGTCTTGCTCAAGGACACCTCGACACTTGGTCAGGTGGAACCGGGGATTGAACCACCAACCTTCCGGTTTGTAGACAATCTACATGAACCACTGGCCACTGCCGCCCCTGCTGTCGTAGTAGTACTTTGTAGTACTATAGTACTATAGTACTTTGCCCTGAACTGTGACGGGGGCCACGAATCCTAGTGGGTCATACAAACTGTTTATGACAGACAGCAGTCCACGCCTAGTGAAAGGCCTTCTATCCTTTTGGACGTGGAAGTTGAAGCAGTCTGTGTCCAGATTCCAAAGCAAGCCAAGACTGAGTTGCATAGGAAGTGAGCTAACACCTAAATCCGTTCTTTCATTGAATTGGCATAATCCTCAGATGGGAATGCTCCCATAACTTCCTTGCTGTTTGAAGCCAGTTTATGAAACTTCAAGTTAGATCCAGCCAGCATGTCTTGTGTCCTTTTTAACAGGTCTATTGCCTTCTCTGCGGAAGGTAAGGACTTTAATCCGTCATCCATATAAAAGTCTTGCTCCACAAACTGTAGGGCGTCTTGACCGAATTCCTCTTGTCCTTCTTGAGCTGCACGACGAAGACAGTAAATGGCCACTGCCGGAGAGGGACTGTTCCCAAATACGTGTACCTTCATACGGTATTCCATGACCTCTTTCTCTGGGTTATTTTCATGAAACCAGAGGAACCTGAGGTGGTTCCTGTCTGCAGATCGCACTTTAAAGCAGTGGAACATTTGCTGTATGTCTACCATGAAGGCGACAGACTCTTTGCGAAACCGCATGAGGACACCAAGGAGACTGTTGTTGAGGTCAGGAATCTGTCAATAGAACCTTGTTCAGTGATGCCCCTTTGCATTGAGCGCTCGAGTCCAAGACCACTCGGATCTGGGATGGCTTTTTTGGATGGTACACAGCAAAGGAAGGTAGATACCAACACTGTTCATTAGGACCAACTGAAGGAGCTATTTCTGCATGATCATTTTGGAATAGCCTCTCCATAAAGGCTACAAAGTCTTTTTTCATTTCAGGCTTCTTCCTGAAAGATCGTAGAAGTGAATTGAATATTGCCTTGGCTGCTTGAATGGGAGTGGGGCAACCCATGACTTTTCCTATCTTTATAGACTTCTCTGTCAAGAATCTGCAGAAAGAGTCTGTCCTCGATAGACGGAGCCATTCTCTCGTCATCTTTTGTTCTCTGAAATACATCCCATTCTGCTAGTCTTTGAGTCTGTTCCTTGATAAGGGACTTGGTGAGTGACTCGCCTTGGGATCTGTCCTTTACAGTGTAGTTGTTAGGACATGGGTGAAAGTATGTAGACTGACCGTTTTCCATAATGTTGGTGTGGTAAGTTTGGAGAAAGTCGGTTTATGAACTTTCCCGAGGCACATGTCTCCAATGATTACCCACCCGAAGTCCAACTTTTGCGCAAAGGGGGCATTTGGTGGCCCATTCACTTGCTTATGGGCTTTGTGGACTCTGATCATATCTTTGCCTAACAGGAGAAGAATGGGAACATGATGATCTGGCTCTGGGATGTATCTTGCAAGATGTTTTAGGTGCCTGTGGTTACTAACTACTCCTGGAGTGGGGATTTCAGAGCGATTGTCTGGAATTTCGTTACACTCAAGTAGCACTGGTAAGGGTAAGACTAAGCTTCCATCAAAGGACTCCACTTGAAAGCCTCGTGCTAGCCTGCCCTTCTGTTTCGACTGTGCCTGCGCATGTTTTGAGAGTGTAGGCTACGTTACACTCTGTAATGTCAAACAGATCGATGAATTCTGATCTTGCGAGCGATCTGTTGCTTTGATCATCTAGTATCACATATGTTTTGACTGCCTTTTCTGGGTGGCCTTCAGGAAATACTTTTACGAGACATACCTTGGAGCATGAGCGTGGAAGTTGACCATCTCCACACACCTCTGTACAAGCTGAGGAAACCTCAGATTCCACAGGTACGTCGTCACTCACTTTGCGATCCTCTGATGTCGGGAATTGTGGTTCTTTCGTCCATGGTGCTGGGCCTGGATGGAGCGCAGCCATGTGGGTAACACTGCCACATTCTGAACACTTAACATCCTGATCACAGTTCTTTGCCATGTGGAATATGGAGCTGCAACATTTAAAGCATATGCTTGTTGTTTGAGCAATGACTTTCTCTCTTCCATAGGTTTCATCCTGAATCCTCTACATCTGAACAGAGGGTGAGGCTTATTGTGTAGAAAGCACTGTTTTGCTGGATTTACCTTATTTTTTTGTTCGCTGGCAGCTGATGAATTCTCAGAGGAGACCTGTGTCTTGTGTGTGATGACAGCTCTGGGAAAAACAGATTTGTTTAACTGTATGTTTGGTTTGCGAGTTTCTTCCTGTACAGCTGTAAAAAGAAACTTGGATCGTTGCGCATTTGACACACAAAGTCTACTAAAAACTTGAAGGGTGGAAAGGAAACTCTGCAGTTCTCTTTGTACTTAGATCCCACCGTGAGCCACTTCTCTTGTAAGCTGAATGGCAATTTCTGAATTATCAGATTTACTCCCCATGGTGTGTCTAGATAGGAAAGACCCATTAGATTGCCATCCTGCTTAGCTGCTTGGATCTCCATGAGCAAATCTCCCAGCTCGCGAAGTCTGTGACTATCTCTGTTTGCTATTTTTGCAAAGACTTCATAAAGTCTGTCCCAAATCAGCCTGAGCCCTTGTACCGGATGGTTAATGTGCACAGCTCTGATCCGTTTTGCATGCTCAGCTGACTCACACCCCAGCCATTTCACTAGCAAGTCCATCTCCTCGCTAGGTGAGAGGTTAAGGTCTTTAGTGGCATTTATGAAGGATGCCCTCCATGCTCTGAAAGTCTCTGGATGATCGTTAAACTGTGTAAGGCCGGTTGACACTAATTCACGTCTTGCGATAAACTTGACGACATCAGACATTTGATTATTTGCATACAGATTACCTTGATACTGTCCAGCTTGTAAAGGTGTAGCTGACTGAGTCTGATTATATTCGAGTGGCACCCTTCTGTGTCCGCTCCTTTCCTCACTGCCAGATCGTGGGTGGTGCCCACGAGGTGACCTGAAGTACGCCTCATGCTGAGCCGGGCATGGCAACTGTACATCCTTGGAATGCGAAATGGTAGGGTACTGCACACACTCTGCATGACAGGCTGAGATTTGGGTGGTATGGCATAAAAAACACGCTGACCGTCCTGCTGCATGTAGGATTCAGTAGTCTGTGGTTGTTGCACTTCTGAAACGGTTATGCCTCCGTTATCATAAAATGGCCCATCCAGTACTGGCATTTGTGGCCGAGGAGTTAGAAACTAGAAGTTGGTCACTGAAGATTTCGTTTTACTGCGCAGTCTGCCCTTTATCTCAAACGCTTTGCTTGAGTATGCAGTCAGATACGCCTCCCAAAGACAACAGACACAGGGATTGTTTCCAAGGTTTACTGCTGCCCAAGGAATAACGCAAAACTGAAAAAATACAAAACACAAAATACATACAAAATACATGGCTTTTACATTGCATAGAGTTAGCATCAACTTTAACATAAACAGATTGTGCATTCACGAAACAGAAAACTAAATTTACATCTGGGATATAAGATATAACAATTAAATATGCATAGGAATTATAATGTAGCAACATCTACATACCGAAAGTGCCTTCAAAACAACTTTAATAAAGGAGCAATAGTAGCCATTCTTTGCTGCTGGGCTCACATTTGTGATGTCATCATATAAGGACTTTAACAATATTATATGCAATACCCAACTTTGAACAGAAGGGGGCACTTAACTACAACTTTTATATCAAATAAATGCAGAATGTTCATATAGAACAGCACAGACATCTTGCCAGAACTTCCTACTAACTGAGCAAAGGACGAATAAATGTTCAGTTCGTCCTGGGTTTTCAAGATAAAAGTCGCAAGGGTCAACTTCATAACCAAATCTACCCCTCAGTGTCTCCGCAGATGGATAGTAGTTGTTAAGAATTTTGAATTGCATTTCTTTTACTTTGGGTGCAATTGGACATTTTATACATTTCCAATGTTTTTCTGCAATTGTTGGATTATCTAATATTTTAAGTTTGATCTTCCTATCATAATCATGATATATATCCTTTGAAAGCTTTATTTAAATATTTGTTGTCACATTTTTTGTCCGTAATGTTTAATTCTCCTAGCGTTAAGTTTGATTTGGACATTAGAAAAACGAATTGTGTTTTTTATCAGCTGTATCAAATTCACTGGGATAGATTTACAGATTTTCTTATATTCTTTAAGAGAACATTGAATATTATAAAATAAAATAAAATCTTGTAACTGTAAGATTTCACCGTTTATATCTAAAATGTCATGTACAAAGATAATGCCTTGGTCAAACCAAAGCTGGTTGAACAAAGACTTTTTGTTTGATACAATTACTCTATTATTCCACAATGTGGCACAATGGGGTAAAGTTATGGGTAAATAGCATCTTCCAATGATGCAAAACCTGTTTATGAAACTCTGATAATTTAAAAGGTATTTTAGAAATTTCAAAGTCACATTTCAAAAGAAAGTTTAACCCACCGAACATCTTGAAATTACTTTTTGGAATGTGAAACCATATTGAATCCTGGTTCAATAGAAACTCTAACATTGCCTCAAAATCCACTGTTTTGACATCCTTCTTGTATACATTCGATAAATGCATTCAATAACAATTCTTTGATATCTTCCCAAATTTAAAAAAAAATTCCGAGGTCAACCCATCAATTCCAGGTGACTTCCCATTTTTCATTTTTTTCAGGGCATTTTCTATTTCTTGCAGATTTATTTTGCCTTCTAACCTTTTTTTGTCATTCTCCCCAATCCTTTTTCTAAATAAATTTCATCAAGCTGTTTTTGGAGGGAGTTCAACTCAGTTAGTTCTTCCTCCGAAGCATTAGTTTTACCACAGAGTATGTTAATCCTTTTTAGTATTTCTTTCTGTTTTAGTTTACTTGTTCTTGACATGCTTTTTCCCATTTCAATTGCCAACCTCTTTGTTTCAAATTTAAACCATTCCCACTTCCCTTTATTTGACATATCCAAGCATAAGTTCCGTCCTTCCTTCAAAAAAGCCTTCTTTCTGTGGCGCCTGGCTTCATCCACCTGTGGCCACAGCTTCTCCCTCGCCTCCCGATCTTCTTTGGAGAAGTCTTTTTTAAAGATTATCTACTTCTCTTTGCACACTCTGGCCTCCCTCGACATCTTCCACACGTCTTCCTTCACCGTTCGCGAAACAAACTGTATAATTATGGGTCTTGGCATGTTGTTGTTCTTTGCACCTTTTATCCCCAAACGGTGAACGTGTCAACATTTCGACGAAGCTCGTCCACAGACATGGGGACCACTCTCGTAAGGATACCTATGACTTCATCTCTGGTCTTCTCATCTTCCTTCTCAGGTAACCCCAACAGCCTGAGGTTCCATCTCCTTTTGTATCTCGCAGCTTCCAAAACCTTCTCCTTCAGGGATTTGTTTTCTGCAGCCAGGAAGCTCAACTTGTCTTTGTAGCTTCTCGATGTTTTCTTTATTTTCATCCGTGCTCGTTTAATGGCGTCGGTGCGTTCTTCAATGTTCTGTAGTTTGACTTCTAGGGCATCAAACTTTTTCACAGCTTCTTGAACATTATTCATCCTCGCTTCAATGTTTTCCAGCTTCCCATATAGTCCGTCAAATCTTTTCATCACAGACTCAATAGCTCGCGTAAAGCTATTTGCATTCTCCTCCCTTGCCTTCGCGCCTCTCTTGCTCAACTTTTTGGGTTGCGGACTATTTACAGGAGTTTGGTCGTCCTCGAGATTAGCAAAAGATTCTTCCATTTCTTGGATTTCGTTTTAACTCGTTTCACTCATATCACTCAGCGCAGTGGTGCCGTAGTCATGGTCGCAGTGTTAGCTTCACCAAGTTTTTCCATCTTTCCGGTAGTTAGTAATTTCGGTGCAATTAATTCTTCAAGAGTTCAATAGTTTGTACGAATTAAAGTCACTTCTGTCACAATATGGTTTGGTTGATTTTTCCTTTAAGTAAAGTTTAGACTTGAAAAACGAATTTTCCTTCGGAGCCTGCTTGAGACTAAACGCTCACTCCGCCATCTTGATTTGTCTCCCCACGCTTCGGATCAGTGTTTCACTTCGGGATCTGGAAAAGCTACGGAACGTCAGTTTCGCGTCAGTTATCCCTACCAATGGCGTACTGGGGTGTGTCGTAGTGACGATGTGGCGAGCACGACGAGGTCGAGGGCCGTGGGAGGACGGCGCGAGGCCGGTGGCGTGATTGATAATGAGCGACACGTGCGCGACGCACCGGTCTCGCATCTCTCACGGAGGACGGAAGCATAAAAGGAGGAGCGACGACAGTGGTGAGCGAGAGAGGAACAGGCCTGGACTTATGTTGTGTTTTTGTTTTATTGTGACAGCAGTCGTCCGTGAGGGGCTGCTGTCTTTTACTTTCATTTGTTTATTTGTTTATTAAAATGTTTTAATGTTCGCCGGTTCCCGCCTCCTTCTTCCCGTAACATCTGAACTTCGTTACAGACGACTATGGTGACGACGCTGAAGCTGAGATAGTTCGTCCGCTTAGTGGAACGGTATGCAGTGCGCTAGTTTATGATCGAATCAGAAAAAAAATGCACGAGCGTGGTTTCTCGAGAGAGAGAAATCACAGATCATAACATTAAACTTATATATATAGCTTTTAACTCTTCAGACGAGATAATAATGAGCTGCAGGTATGAGAGCGGGTGCGTGACTGTGAGAGCGAGGCAGAGTCCAGGGTGTGTATGACAGTTATGACTCACGGATTGAAAAACACAGCCTATATTAAATAAAAAAAATAAAAAAATGTTTTGATTGACTGCGAGCTTCTCCTCCTGTCTATACGGTAATTTCCAGAGAGTCGCGTGGTTATGACGCAATCGTTAGCCTACTTTTACAAAAACTTCTTCTACGGGGCCATAACGTAAGATACAAGGTAATGGAGCCTTTTATACATTGTCGTGTTTCTTTAGAAATAAACAATGGACAAATGGAGTCTTTAAATGCCTCAGATGTAAAGTTATTCGCTGTCAAAGTGATGCCAAAATGAATGGGAGTCAATGGATGCTAACAGTAGGTGATGGCTTGTTAGCCAGTGGCGGCCCCCGGGGGTGGTACGGTTTTCGAGCGATGGATTGACCCCCTGCTAATGACTTGGACGTCACACCGCTGTCGTCTTCTGTTTAGCTCGCCTCTGGCCCGCCTATCTCAGATAACCCGATGTGATTGGTGCAGTTCAGATAGGGCATATTTAATGAGCAACATTATTCGACACCAGAGTAACTCGCTGAGCAAATTCAACTTGTGCTCTCGCGAAACTCAGGATTACCAGGGTATTCTGATTGTGCAAATACTGTCAAATACACACAGGGTTTACATAAACACAGTTGAAGTAATCAGTTGTGTCTGTCACTTTGTTAGAAGCGGGACAGCAGCCTATAGTATACATGGATAGTTAAAGGCAAAGTTCACCCAAAAATGCTATTATTTACTCACTCTCCATGTATCAATTTCTTTCCTCTGCTGAACACAAAATAAGATATATTGAAGAATGTGGGTAACCAAACTGTTGCAGGTCCCCATTGACTATAGAAAAAAAGAAAGAAAAAAACTATGGAAATCAAATCAATGGGGTCTATCAACTGTTTGCTTACACACATTCGTCAAAATATCTTCTTTTGTGTTCAGCAGAAGAAAGAAATTGATACATGGAGAATGAGTAAATGACAGAATTTTCATGGGTGAACTACCCCTTTAATGTTAATACATGTATTATTGTTATCTTGTTACAGGTCCATCTGATTCTGATCTGTTCATTTTATGTCCCCATTTTATAATTAAGTATTTAATTTAATATTGTCCGTTCTGAAATTAAATTATTTTTTTATATATAAGAAGATACTGTTTATCTAAAGTTATTTAGTTAATTGTTCTGCACATTTGCACGCAATTTTTTTTTCATACCAAAAGTAGGTTTGCTGGTTTATTTTCCACATATAATATACCACTTAGTACTGTTAGACTTTGAATATTAAAGTGCAAAATAAGACCTGACCACTCTTGTGGGTCTTGTGGTGGTAGGAGGGGACATTTGGGGGGAGAGTGTGATTTTTACCCCCAAGCATTCCAAACTGTTTGCCGGAAAAACTATTTGCTGACTTTGAACAATGTCTTTAAAATTAAAGTCTCGCACTGTAAGCCCTTTTCACACAGCGTGTTGGTCCCGGGAAATTGCCAGAGTGCCTTTTTTGTCAACGCAAACACGTAGCGGTATCGATGCCGGGATGGAGACCTAGAAACAATGCCCGGAATGCCCGGAACAATGCCAATGGATCAGTCCGGAACGTCCTGTATTAACAAAAGCCAGGAGCAATGGCGCACTTGGGTGTGTCGTAGTGACGACGCTGAAGTATGCAGTGCGCTAGTTTATGATCGAATCAGAAAAAATGCATATATATATATATATATATATATATATATATATATATATGCTATAGCCCCATTAATGTAAACAATAAGGCATTTATGTGTATTTGCTTTTTTCTTTAGCTTTTAACTCTTCAGACGAGATAATAATGAGCTGAAGGGTTAGAGAGCGGGTGCGTAACTGTGAGAGCGAGGCAGAGCAGGGTGTGTATTACAGTTATGACTCACGGATTGAAAAACATAGCCTATATTAAATAAAAAATAAAAAAATTATGTTTTATAATAAAGGTTTTGAATTATATAAAAAAAATCTGCTCAAATCTTATTAAGGTGTTGACAGGCAGGTGGATAGAAAGGGCAAGTATAATTAGGTGCTGAATTCAATCGCATCAATTCAGCCCTGTACTAGTACCTACAAATTTAAGCTGTATAACTAGTTAAAGGTACAATATGTAACTTTTTTGCTTTAAAAATAGCAAAAATCACTATATCTATGTTATATATTTTTTGTTGTTGTGTACTTACATTATCCCGACTGTTTCCAACAACTTTCAAACCGGGAGAAATTTGTAATTTAATTCGAAGACACGTACCGTTTCTTTATTTCCGTTTTGTCGCCGTCAATGGCGTCATATCCGTGTTCTCCCTGGTTTCCGCTCGTACTGCCATAGCAACCAAGCCCTCTGATAGTAACCAAGGCGACAGACGTGGACCACTGTGTAGTTCGCAATGTCTATTTGCACGCTGTTGTTGTTTCGTTCAAACATTATGGACCATGGCAAGCAGACTATGGATAAAAAAGGAGAACTAAAATGAGAATCAATATCAGCGCAGTGTTTTCGAGATGCCTAGAGCTTCTCCGACGTCCGAGACTTCGACCGCTCCTACATGTACTTTATTAAACAGGTGAGCACATTTACATAAAATTAACAATGTTATATAGTTCAACAATGATGAAATGTTAGAATATGCTCTGTATGTTATTCTAATGTTGATCTAGCTTACTGCTAGTCTCATACAGACAAACTAACACAGAATAACATACATTTCAACACATTTAAATGCAGTTTAGTGTGATAGTGTAATGTTAGACCAAGTAAAACCGCGCTGCGTTACCTCACAAGTTTAATTTGTCTAATAAACTGACCTGTGAGTAGTAATTCTGCACTTGGGTGTAGCTCGGTAGAATGAAATGTCCATATTCCTTTTATATCCGCGGGACTCGCGTCGCGTGTGGAGCTGATAGCTGTCTCTTAGCAATCCCGAACTGCTTCATATCACAGTCATGATAAAAACATCGATGTATTCACTCATCCATAAACATTATTAGATCGGTCGGCTTGACGTTGACGACAAGATCCATAATTCTTAGCAAATGTTGAGTCATCAAACTACGCCTTTGATATTGTAAGAGGTTAGCGACCCTAGCGGCGAAAAAAAAATACATAGTGTACGTTTAATTCAAACTCTAGATATATAGATGCACATGAAGTACACTTAAGTACAATACTGATACGTATTGCAGAACTTGGTGTGTAATCAGATTGCCAATAAATTTTTGATTTTAAGCCATTGTGCTAACGATTAACAAAACCACATATGAACCCGAACCACATAAACAGGGGCGTTTCTAGGTTTTAAAAACTTCAGAGGCTGAGCCCGAAACAGGGCTGGGGTGGGTAATAAGATAACATGATCGATACAGAGAATAATGTATATTGTAGGCCTATATGCAGGGGGCAGACTGGTTCAAAAATTCAGCCCTGGCACTGTAGCTACACCAGCCTACATTATCCCACAGACACGCGCATTCAAATGTGAGGTTGTCAGGGGGGTTCGGGGGCTCCACCGAGAAAATTTGGATCTCTCTGACCTACATGTGCATTTTAAGGTGTTTGAAGGCCAAAAAAATTGGATAACAATAGCTTTAAAAGCATGTCAGTGGGCAGTAGATACATTATTTGTCAAGCAGATAACAGATTCTTAAACATGAGAATGAGGATAAATGTTGAAATGAATGATCCACACTACAAAATGGAAATGCAGAATGTTTCTGCTTATTGTGGACAATACACAATCACATATTCCAAACAGGAACGGCCTTAAATGAGAAATCTTTCAAGAACTATTTTGCATAGATGTTACATTTCAATCAAACACTTGTACAATCTTTTTGTGTCCAGAGCCAAATGAACAATTTATATATTAGCATTAAAGATTTGTTTCAGCAACTTTTTTCTTTCTTGAGTTAATAAATGTTTTTGGCACTAAATCAATTAAAGTTAAATTGTTCACTCATAAAGACAGTCACTTGTCGCCACCTACTGGCTTAATGATGTTGCGCAAACACAGACAAACGGAGTGATACAAACGGTGAAAAGGCTGATACTGGTGAAATATTCAAACACATTCGAGGACCATACAAATAAATATTAGTGGTGGGCCGTTATCGGCGTTAACGTTCTGCGTTAACGTGAGACTCTTATCGGGCGATAAAAGAAATATCGCCGTTAATCTATTCTCAAAGTTGGGTTTGGAGCTGGGTCTATACTACGCAAGCTATGATGACTTTCACCTTGATATTTTAGCGCGGATCTATACCTAGCCGAATTGCACTGTAGGTGGCGAGAACGAGTCTTCTAACCTGTGTGTATGCCTACTGTGAAATTACCACATCAAACGTGACGTGCTAACATGGATGCTGCTATGATGCTGCTATATACTGCTATGCTGCTATGGTCCACTGCTATGCTGCTTTGACTCAGCTGTCCATGCCATCCTCAATCTGTCAGTGGATCTCCAGCTTCCTGACGGACCGGCAGCAGCGAGTGAGACTGGGGAAGCTCACATCCAGGACCCTCACCATCAGCACTGGCGCCCCCCAAGGGTGCGTTCTCTCCCCACTGCTCTTCTCCCTGTACACTAATGACTGCACTTCTAAAGACCCCTCTATCAAGCTCCTGAAATTTGCAGAGGCTACCAAATCGGACATCAGGAGACTACAACGGACAGTCCGGACTGCAGAGAGGATTATTGGTCCCCCCCTGCCAACCCTCCAGGACCTGTACTCTTCCAGAGTGAGGAAGAGAGCAGGTAAAATCATCACAGACTCCACTCACCCTGGACACCCCCTGTTTGAACTGTTACCGTCAGGACGGCGACACAGATCACTGGCCACAAGAACATCCAGGCACAGGAACAGTTTCTTTCCACAGGCCATTTCACTTCTGAACACTTAACATAACTTAACTTAACAAGTGCAATACTCCCACTGTCTAGTGCAATATTCTCTAACTCAGGTGATATTTATATTTATATTATTCATACTACTCAAAATACTGTAAATATGTTCATAATCTGTAACATGCACTAGACTCCCACTGTCTAGTGTAATATTCTCTAACTCAGGTGATATTTATACTTATATTATTCATACTACTCAAAATACTGTAAATATGTTCATAATCTGTAAATGTTTATTCAGACTAAACCCAACTGTGACCCCTTTTTTTACTTTTATACTATTTTTATTATTTTTTTTAATATATTTTATTCTTAGAATTTGTATCACTATGTTTCTTGTTGTATTTGTATTTGTATATGTGCACTGGAAGCTTCAGTACCAAGAAAAATTCCTTGTGGGTGCAAGCACACTTGGCAATAAAGCTCTTTCTGATTCTGATTCTGATTCTGATAAATGATTGCTGTAATTATATTTATAAACTCAGAAGTACCTTTGAAGACACGTTGATTAAGTATATCAATGTTGAAGTCTCCACACACAATTTGTACTTTGTCAGTGGTTAAGCAAATCTGCAATTGTTTCATTAAATGTTGACAAACTTGTTCCTGGCGGTCTATACACACAGCTAATAATTATGTTTCTGAAGTGTTCTACTTCAATTTCCACTGTTACACAGTCCAGAACATTGTCTATGCTATATGAAACATTTTTTACAATTTTACTTCTTAATGATTGATCTATATACAAAGCAACTCCTCCGCCATTTTTGTTGTTCCTATTGGTGGTATACAACTCATATCCCTCAAGACCCACGTCACACACTTTGCCATCATCAAGCCAAGTCTCTGATATAGCTATTATAGTACATTTTTTAAAGGACTTAAGAAATTCTTTGATAGCGGAGTAATTTTTGCATAGACTTCTGCTATTGAAATGTATGACGGACAGAGCACCATACATTTCCACACTCGCGTTAAATTCTTGTTCTGTGTAATAATTACAATTTATGTCAAGATTGCTATAATAATACATATCCGGATCAATTTCATTATCAAAATCATACCTCTTAAGTTCATCCCGGTCCGACATATCATCTATGGTTAAATTCCCCAATTTCTTCACATGTCCATCCATAACAATACAAGGTCCTTTATCCTTTGTATAAGGAGTAACAGTGTTCACATCAGATCCTTGTACCGCCATGTACACATGTTTTGTTGCAATTTCCAATGACTAGCACACATTTATCTGTCTCTCTACAATTTGGCCCAAGCATTTTAGCTTTGGTTTCCACATACCTGCTGAAATGGACCATCACTTGTAGCTGTCCAATTCTTGCAGTTTTCTTATTATAGTTGGCCTGTTTTGATCTTCTCCATTTGGTCGGATGTACACCTTCCCATTCCTTGTCCATGTTGCTTGTATTTTGTCTTGCTTCCTGAGTATACGGCTCCATTTTGCTATTTCAGCGTTTTTCTTTGTTAAAGCTCGTTTATGTAGACTCCGGTGCCTTTTAATTTTCTGGTCTGTCGCAGTAGCGCAATCTTGTGCTTTTGTGAAACGAACTGTACAACTATGGATGGCTTCTCTTTACAATTCTTGTTTGGGATTGCATAGCAGCTAGAGATATTACTATCATCCAGAGAGATATGTTTGGTGCTTAGGTACAGCTAAACCTGTTGTTCCAATGTCTGCAATTCATCTGGGGGAGCATCCTCACCTTCATTTGCTCCAGCTGCCGCTCTAGCATAGCTGCGATGCTTTGTCTCTAGTCCAGTAATGATGACATCTTTACTCCAAGTTTGTTGTTCCAATACGTCAATCCTTTGTTCAAGTTCGTCAATCTTTTTGTCTGTCAGATTTACTATTTCTCTTAGGTTACGTATCTCCTCCATGAGGGCCAGGATGCTTTGTTGTTGAGTAGCTACTTTGCTGATCTCATCTGCCATAAACTTTAAGGATGCCTTTATTTCTTCCATCTCGGCTGCTTTTCTTGTTGCCATTGACTTTTTGTGCACATATGTTCTCAAAGATACAAATATCTGGGTAGATTAGTTATGCTGCTGAGATCACAGTCACAATGTGCTTAATAGGCCTGTGGGCCTATATGGGCCTTTGCTTCACTTACAATATAGGTCCCAATATCCAACTGTTTTTCAAAAATAATCCACAATACCGATCACCATGTGTTGCTTCATTAACTCTGATGCATTATTTCCAGTGGATTATGTCAAATCCTGGTGATTTAGGGTGGATTAGGTTGGATTGTGGAGAGCCTCAAAGCAGTCACCATTATCATTTGACTTGTAGACTACCATGCACTCAAGGACAAGATAGTTGAAGAGCTAAACAAGATGGGGAGCATGGGAGTAATTGTAAAGCAAACCGAACCGACTGAGTGGGTGAACAGCATGGTAACAGTGGTGAAACCAAACAAGATACGCATATGCATAGCAGTGTTCATTTTGGCAGCCATTTTTGATTTAGTCTTAGTCTTCATCTTCAGAGAAAATGCTTATTGGTTTTTGTCACATTTTAGTCATTTTGTCTTTCATAGTTTTAGTTGACGAAAAGTCATTGCATTTTTGTCAACTTTTAGTCAAACTGCAGTTATCGACATTCATTTTGGTAGCTATTTATATGTAGTCTTTAGACAAAAAAAAAAAAATGTCCTTATAATTGTTCTCTCTAGTCTAGGCCAATTAAATTAAGCTTATGAGAAATTTAAATGAAGGTAACAGGATGTATTGACATTGCACTCGTTAGCAGTAACACTTGTGCAATTCTACATACCCCTTTTCCTTAGTTCAGTGGTTTTTAGACTCTTCCACTTAGACTGCAGTCACACCTTTTCCATTAAGGGACAATATTTTCCCCCTTTAATAGATTTTTTCCAGTACATTTTTACCTTTATAAGTACCTTTATAAAATAAATAATGCTTTAAATTAAACAATGTTCAATAAATATGCAATGATGGTAAAAACGAAGTGATACTTTTAAATATTAAATTAAAATCACCAGTAGGTGGCGGTAAGTCACTGTCTATATGAGTGAGTCATGGAGTCATTCATTCATTCAGTAACGAAGCAAGTTGCTATATTTATGAAACGGGTCATAATCTCACCATTCGTTCAAAGCCACAGATTTGTTCACGAATCACCGCTGTGTGCTGCAGTCCTGCTATGGCTTTCGTTGCAAAATAGAGCAATAAGCCTACTGACCATATACTGTTTTAAACATCACTTAATGTTACCCTTCTGTTTGTTGAACTGTTGTATAAATCAATGTCACATTTGAAATTGTGTGGATATTCGGGAAACCTTATCTTGTAAAATATATCTTGCTTGTATAATATGATAAACATTTAAACCACTGCTGGATATCAGCCTGCATTTTTATCACAGATTTAGTCACCCAAACAGCGCAGCTCGTGGCAGAACACAAACCGACTGAATGACACTTTAATTTAAGTAGAAAACAATTTAAGATCGCTGAACTCCAGCTTACTTGTCTGTGTTTTCAGATCATCGTGCTTCTTCAGCAGTGTAGAGAGAGCCGCGCGCGCATGGTTGCCAGATACTATTGAAAAGACCGGGTAGAAAACGTGTTCTTTTAAAGGCACAATGTGTAATTTTTCTGCTTTAAAAATAGCTAAAATCACTATATCTATGTTATATATTTTCTTTAGTTGTGTACTTACATTATCCCGACAGTTTCCACGAACTTTCAAATCCGGAGAAATTTATAGTTTAATTCGAAGACACGGCACGTTTCTTTATTTCCGTTTTGTCGGCCGTCTATGACGTCATATAACCTTTGACTCCTCTAGTTTCTCTAACTTCCTGCGGAACCCGGCGGAACCGCCAAACACAAAGGGGAACAGAAGCAAAGAAGAGACGAAGAAGAAAGAAGTAGTAGCTAGCCTTGATCGAGACTATTATATTTAATATTTATAGTGGTTATATTAGTATTTATACCTCAATCAATAACTTAGTTATGGATCACGATTATGCTTTGCCTGCACGTTCGGTGAAGCGCAAACGAACGGGTGAAATAAATGACCCTAGAAGGTTTGGGGACAAGAGAAGAAACAAGACACGGGTAAATATTGGAGCTGCATTTCAAAGATGGAGAGAGCTTCGTGACAAGCTGAAACTACAGAGAGATGCTGATCTCGCTTGCATTCTAATAAACAGGTAACTTATGCATCCATTCAGCTAACTAACGTTATATCTATCCGTATATTTTGTGAAACGATGATGTCTTGTGTAAAACGCAGACGGACTAGCTGTCATGTATAGATAATGTAAATCCACATTTGTGCTATATCTAGCTGGAGAAAGTAGCTTCATTTGCAGTTCACTATCTTGTTCGATATCATAGTATAAACGTAATTATAATTATTCACGCACGGCGGCCGTTTTTAACAACATCTATTAATACTAGCTAGATGGAATATTGATTTGATAGGGGTCTGATAATTCATATATCTCTCCGTTCGAAAAGACGTGATTGTCAAATGTGGGGAGTGACAGAGCGCGTGTTCCAGTTTGCTGGTTCGCTCGCTTACTCTGTATTATGGGTTCGAGATGGTAAACTACATTTTAAATATTTTTCAAACAGTTATGAAAAAGGAGGCCCATCTACATCAACTCCAATTCAAACTCTCTCGACCATAGCACCACGAGTCATCATCACATAGGTAAGGTATACACAAGTTTTATAATATTACTTTTCAAATGAACTACGTATGATAAGTACACCAAATGAATAACTGCATTTTTTACTTTTAAAGAGAACACTGCTTTCTGGAGTCTGATATTGAAGTCTTTTCCATGGCTGAAACAGAAAAACATGAAAGGTGATTTTAAACTCGTATTATAAGTAATAAACTGTTATTTGTTGAAATTAACAATAGTGAAACTGAATAAAGTCCTTTCACTTAAAATCATGTATTATATTTAAACCAGCTATGCACAAATGACACAAAGAGCTGTTGTGGTGCAGACTTGGTTTACAACAAATCCACCTCATTTTAAAACACTGTTTTAATTCTTTATAATTTTTTTGAAAACGTTTTTCTAAGATGAGTATTCATGATGAGTCCACCATTAGCGTAACAGAAGACGCTAATGATCTTCAAAACACAGTGTAAGTATTATTCTAATCCATAGATTTATACTTTCCCTGTTTTATACCCATGATGAGAGCTCTCAAGATCTGAAACTGAATCCTCCCAAAAAACACACCCTTTGTGTAATATTCTGTGTAATCTTATTATTATTCTGGACAAAGTTTGGCGCGTAATTACAGTGCAATCCATGAGTTATTCTGTATTTGTCTTTGCAATTTTTCATTTTATTTTCAGGATTGACTGGAGAGACCCAGATGATGATGATGCATGGGAAACCGCTAGTGAAGATAGTAGTTCGGATGATGACTATATCCCATCTATTTGTATGAGGTTTGTCCGAAGCAAGTTTACCCTTTTTTCACACCATAGTTTATGAATGTTCTGTGACTGTAAATGTATGTGGGTAGGCTTAGACCAATGGCAAGCTAAACATAGACATATGTGATTTCTTGTTATTGAATGGAAGAAAAGTGGAAAAACTTTATACACTGTATAATGTAATGTTGTGTCTATAGTAAGTTTCTATTTTACTGAGATCTTTTCAAAATTGAAAAAAACAAAATACTTTTTCCTATAGTAAGCACATGTTAATGATGCACACTGTAATTTTTATTTTTTTACATTGACAGAAGTAGGGGAGGGAAAAAAACAATTGAGATGATGGAAAAGCTTCCGTTCATCGGCCTGGAAGAGACTGTACATCTTTCCACAGAAAATGAAGTACCGCCACAACAAGAAGTATTCGGTCACATCTTCTACTAGCTTCCAGGTCTTATGTGAGGATGATTTAATTGGACAACGAGCATCGATAGTGTATGAATCCAACTTGAAACAGCTGGTTACATATCTAAAGCTGCCTATTTCGAAATGCAATTTCACAAACAATGTGACAAATCAGGCCTGAAGTAAATCTGTCTTCGAGAGGCACAGGAACAATCATTGAATGGGTGAGTCAAAAAGTATCTCTATACCACAAGATCATATAAATGTAAACTATTCGCTTACCTTTAATTTTTACATACCATTTAGTTTTTGTTTCATAAGAAACATACATCTTGTGGTTGGAATCAGAAAATTTGCACACATTAACATGTCCCACTTAGTCACTTATATATGTATTTTTGTACATTCTGTATTTTAATTACACACACACACTCTTTTTTATACTGTATATATATACATACTGTTTTATGGTGCAAACACCTTCTACCTATTTTAATTATTCTCAGGTTAAGGTAAAGTAAGTCAAATTCATTCTAAATAATAAGTATTTGAATGTCCATACTCACAACTTAGAAGAAAGACTTCTCCGTGGTTTAGTTCAGCTCAACTCTTTCATAAAGCAGAGACTTGTGGCAAGTTGGTTCTTTTTATATCAATTATTAGTAGTTTATTATAACAATAATAAGTGTTTTACATAATGTCAAAAACTCTTTATATAAACCAAGTTCAAGGGTTTCTTATAAAAACTCTTTATATAAACCAAGTTCAAGGGTTTCTTATAAAAACTCTTTATATAAACCAAGTTCAAGGGTTTCTTATAAAAACTCTTTATATAAACCAAGTTCAAGGGTTTCTTATAAAAACTCTTTATATAAACCAAGTTCAAGGGTTTCTTATAAAAACTCTTTATATAAACCAAGTTCAAGGGTTTCTTATAAAAACTCTTTATATAAACCAAGTTCAAGGGTTTCTTATAAAAACTCTTTATATAAACCAAGTTCAAGGGTTTCTTATAAAAACTCTTTATATAAACCAAGTTCAAGGGTTTCTTATAAAAACTCTTTATATAAACCAAGTTCAAGGGTTTCTTATAAAAACTCTTTATATAAACCAAGTTCAAGGGTTTCTTATAAAAACTCTTTATATAAACCAAGTTCAAGGGTTTCTTATAAAAACTCTTTATATAAACCAAGTTCAAGGGTTTCTTATAAAAACTCTTTATATAAACCAAGTTCAAGGGTTTCTTATAAAAACTCTTTATATAAACCAAGTTCAAGGGTTTCTTATAAAAACTCTTTATATAAACCAAGTTCAAGGGTTTCTTATAAAAACTCTTTATATAAACCAAGTTCAAGGGTTTCTTATAAAAACTCTTTATATAAACCAAGTTCAAGGGTTTCTTATAAAAACTCTTTATATAAACCAAGTTCAAGGGTTTCTTATAAAAACTCTTTATATAAACCAAGTTCAAGGGTTTCTTATAAAAACTCTTTATATAAACCAAGTTCAAGGGTTTCTTATAAAAACTCTTTATATAAACCAAGTTCAAGGGTTTCTTATAAAAACTCTTTATATAAACCAAGTTCAAGGGTTTCTTATAAAAACTCTTTATATAAACCAAGTTCAAGGGTTTCTTATAAAAACTCTTTATATAAACCAAGTTCAAGGGTTTCTTATAAAAACTCTTTATATAAACCAAGTTCAAGGGTTTCTTATAAAAACTCTTTATATAAACCAAGTTCAAGGGTTTCTTATAAAAACTCTTTATATAAACCAAGTTCAAGGGTTTCTTATAAAAACTCTTTATATAAACCAAGTTCAAGGGTTTCTTATAAAAACTCTTTATATAAACCATGTTCAAGGGTTTCTTATAAAAACTATTTTCCATTGTTTCCATATATTACGGTTTCTTATAAAAACCGTATACAGTGTTTTCCTTTACATACAAGCATTGTTATAGTCAATATAAGACTGTTTTATAAGTCATAATAGAATCAATTGCATATTTCACCCAACAATACAAAACTGCTAAATTTATTTTTTTTTATTTTTTTTTACCTTGAATGTCATTGCTCTAATTTATTTTTTATATTTTTATATTTCATATTTTGTTCAAATGTTTAATATATCTGCTGTTCATATATTCATTTATTAGTGTGTTATATGATTAGAATGTTGTCCCGGTTTTAAAATAAAGCACAGCAATGATATTTGCGAGTGTTTCTTCCTTTTCAGGAAAAATATCGAAAAAGTAGCGAAATCGCAATACTTGACTTGGTATCGGTAATAAATTATGTATACACCTTTTTTACTTTGTAATGAATTAATCATTTTAGACCAACAGGTTGTTTTTCAACAATATTATATTTTTTAATTATTAATGTATTCTACAAAATTAGAACTGGATTTTAAATCAATGTTTTATAGCTTCCGTCGACAATACCAAACGAAATCCGGGAGATGGACTGTCTACACCTTGAAAGTTGCAAAGGACTACAGCTACATCCCTGATCTGCAGGCAGCCATTTTGAGGAAACGACTGCATTCTGAGAAGGGGTTGCCAAGGCAGAGGATTCTACGTCCTGATGACCCCTAGAACACTCGGCCTCCTTCCAAATGTTCCTCCTCCATCCATAGACACCATTATGAGTCCCATGTCAGTAGAGGCCTAGGTATGACCACCTGAAAGTTTAAACTGTAAATACATTTTCCGTAATCAAATTTGTCATTAGACTGTAAAAGAACACTATTTTTCTGTATTTTTCAACCGATGGGAAATTATACTATATTCCAGTATATCTAAATGCAATGTTTTTTCTCTTATAGGGACCGGCTCTACACAGCAAGAGACAACGGAGTAGCAACGAATCCTTGTTCATCTGAACCCAAGGCCTCGTCAACTGAGCAATCTGGAAATGATTTTTGGAGAGGAGACTTATATACCAAAGCATTTTATGCTAATTTTCAACACATGAGAGGTGTAAATACTGGTAAATAGGATGCAAGTTTAATGTTCAACTCCAGAATAGTTTTTATTTTTACTTCAAAAATATATTATTTGCAAAACAAAATGTCTTATGTCTGATCCTCTTGCTATTACTTACGTGCAGTATGTTATTAAGAAGGCAGTAAGGAACAATATCACTTAGTTTACATTTTAATATACAGTTTCGTTATTTGTTATTTGTTATGCAGTGTATATATCAGGCATGGCTCGTGAATTTAATTGTGGAAGCAGAGCAAATATTACTGACCGGCTTCCTTCAACCTATTGTGCAATACTATTCAGCTTTGCCTAGTCCGGTCAGTAATATGTGCTCAGCTTCATCAATTAAGATTCACAATTCACGCCTGAGAGATAGATAAATATAAATATGTAGAAAGAGAGAAACTAAGTAAACATCAAACACAAATGATAACACCATGAGGTGGCTTTAAAAACCACAGTAGTTATAACACCGTTCTAAATCATTTAAAAAAAAAAATTCCTACCCACACAAACTTGTAAACAGTAGTGTATCTATTTGACGTACATTTTCATCAGAAAATGTATTTTTGAGCATTTGGTTCAAATGCAAATTTCCAAATGATGTGCTCTTTAACAGATAAACATTATACTGTAACATTTTCACTCCAACCACACATAATGTCACCTGATTCATCTTATAAACAGCTAATTATTAGTATTTGGTGTGATAAAACAGGGTTGGAGTGCAAAAAGTCCGGACAGTATTTCACCAGGACCAGGGTAGGAGACGCCAGAATACATTAACGTTAGTAGACTCATCTTACATTAGCTAACGTGACCTCGCGGCAATTTCATTAGAATGGCATTACATGAAGTGATTAGCCGTAACTACACGTAACAAAAAAAGAGATATAATATAAATAACAATACATTACCTCGTCAGTGAACATGTTTTCTGCTGTAGATGCTAGATTGACAATGACAACTCCTCCCATGAGCTCACGCTCTTTCCCGACGTCATCAAAATACGTCTTTTGTTATTATTTTGATTGAGTGACCCCTAGTGGCCAAAAATTACATACTGTCCGTTTAACAGTGAAGCTGTGACTGGGGATTTAAATAATTCAAAACTGGCAACCGTAAGCCTGAACGCTCGTAAAAACAGTCAATGTGTTGTTGTCTCCTTTATTTGACACAAACAAGTGGTTTTGGTCAAGTTTAAAAAAAATGTAAACACATTTCAGTCTCGTCTTTTTTCGTCAACGATATTACATGTGTTGATATAGTCACAGTTATCGTTTAAAGATGTAGGTGTGTCGTCTCTCATCGTCTTGTCTTAGTCAGGGAAAAAAAGGTCGTCAACGAACATTTTTCGTCATAGTTTTCG
>FLSR01001303.1:6541-57093 GCA_900092035.1 Leuciscus waleckii
TATATATGTATGTGGAGTTCAGAATGTTTCTTTATAAAGTGTTTTAGATGTGTTGCACCTTATGATAAAATACAATAGAAAAGGTAACGAAAAAATGATGTGGGAACTTTAAGAACATCCTAGTGAGTGACTGGAATAAAATATTAAATAAATGAATTAATTAATTGCATCACTTAAAACTTTCATTGTGTACATATATACTTAAAAGTATTTGGTAGGCAAATAATTTTCATATTTGGTACATGTTTCTACTTTAAATGAGGTAGAGGAATATTACAGGGCAGAAGGAGAGTGTAAAGAGAGTACACTTGTCACCTGAGGCGCTTGTGAATAATAAGAAAATGATTTTCCATGCAAGTGAGGGGGCTGAATCCCCTAGAAATGGTCCATCCTATACCACCTTGCGGATGTATAGCGAACAAACCTCTCACAGTTTGTTGACTAGAAGCAGTGCTTTTTTTTATTAAGGGTTTTTTTCTGCTCATCATTATGACAGCATTTTTATTCTTTTTTCTTTATTTATTGTACAAGTTGTCCTTGTTACAGTGTAATTATACATTTAAATACTGCGCAATATTAATTAACAACATATATATATATATATTATATATATATATATATATATAACTGTAGGGTTTGGTTAAGGGTTATTTGCATGCAATTATGCATAATTTACTGTTATGACTACAGTAAGTAACATAACATGGACTGTAAAATGAAGTGTTAACCAAATTGTTATACCAGTCTTATATTTATTAGTTGAATTATGCAACAGAAGAGAGCCAATTTTAATTAATTTCATATAAATATTTATATTTAATGATATGGATTTTAAGAACATGCATAAAGTGGGTTAAATAAAATGTCATTAGGCATGTTTAATTAATACCATTTATTATAAATACAATAAAAACAACCTATATTCAATATGTTGTTAATCTCAAAAGCTTTGTTTGTTTTAGAAGCTGCCAAAATATGTATTTTTTTTTTTCATAAATAACTATAAGAATATAAATAACTATGCATGTATATGTAGTTTGAAAGAAGTCTCAAATTTGTTTGCATTTGTTGTATTGTCTATCTGCTAATTAAATATTTGTGATTTTTTTTTATTTTTTTTTATTTTTTTTATAGCACATTCCTCTCCTGTTTGCGCAGCACAAAGTGTGTTTTGGCACATGTGCATTGTAGGAGCCATAAGGCTATTAATAATGTTACTCAATGTCATGGTTGAATGTAACTATTTTTCTCTACTGCCCCCTGTGGTCAAGGGAAAAAATTGCACCCATTTTGGGGATTTCCTGAAGGTAGCCATCTTAAACAGGAAGTGATGTGGCAAGGGGCATGCGGGAAGGGAGACAGTTTTTTTACCTACATTACACCACACTGTTTGTTTTGGAAGGAGAGTTTTGTCTTTAAGTTTTCACCTTTTTGTTACAATAAAGTTCAAGTCTTTCTAAAACAGGTTTTAGCATCAAAGATACTTTCCCTTGTGGAAGTGGCTAAAGAAGGAAAGGAAGCCACTATATTAAGTAAAAAAAACTGTCTCCCTTCCCCCGTGCCCCTTGCCAGATCACTTCCTGTTTAAGATGGCTACCTTCAGGAAATAGATCTCTTCCAAAATAGATAACTGATATACTGAAATTGTCTCCATCTCCGTCTTGAATACAAGTCATTTTTATGAACAGTCCAGGTAGCAGACTAGGTTTTCCTTTCTGCTGTAGGAGATGCTTATGTGTACATTGTGGCCTGTTGATTCTATGGGAAGCTGGATACTTGATTGTACTTGTTTGTGTCAAATATGGCTGATGAAATGTCCAGAAATGAAAAAGATGAGGTTGAACAAAGCATTGCATCCCTCCGTTCTATGCATAGGGGAAGGCTTGGTGTGTGCACACGTAGGATGAATGAAATAAAGGCATTGCTTGCTGATGGTGGTGATGTGAAATCAATAAAAAGAAGTGCAGAGGCATTCTTTATGTCACTTGGAGAATTTAAGACTGCTCATAGGCAAGAACAACTATCTGATGATATCAGAGAAAATGAGCGCATTGACTGGTTTGAGTCTAAAATGGCTACATTTCAGAACTTTATGAGTGAATATGAGATCCACAAGTTCAAAAGGATCCACAAACACTTATTGAGCAGTGTTTCAAATGTGTCCAAAAGGTCACATAAATCTCTAGTTCTCACAGCTCAAGTATATCATCATTGGTATCATCAATGAGGATAAAAGTAACTGCTGATAAAGCAGCCCTTCTTGCTCGCAAAGCTGCATTAAAACAAAAAAAACATGCCCTAGAAATGGAAATGGCTGCTTTGAATATGAGACTGGAAACAGTAAATTTGGAATGTGACATAGCTGCAAACGATGCAAAACAGAAGGTCTTTGAAGACTCTGCAACAACGACAAGCCCAAGTCTACAAATTCAATCTGTTAATTCCCAGCAATCTTATGAACCTAAGGATGAAATGATTGAGTATCTTGAAATTATGGCGCCGAGAATTCTAAGACATCAACAAAACAGGATCAGACATCACCAGGACCATCGCCATCTTTTGAATTTGTTCAACTTGGAGCTATCCCAAAATCTCCATTGCAAAGAAGGTTTCAACCTCCAAAACTCAACCAAGTAGCACACAGAAAGTCCAATGTTGAGGATGTGACAGCAACATCTGATAATCCTGCTACAACTTTTCAAAATCTATCTGTTAGTTGCACAGACGTTGACAAATATGAATCTTTCGAATGTGGTGCAGAGGCAAAATTACATTGCTGAACTTCTGGCTTTGCAGCAAAAACACACTTTACTCCCCTCTAGAGAGATTCCAGTGTTCGACGGAGATCCACTAAATTTTCGCCCTTTCATGCAAGTGTCACAGATCGGGGTGGGCCGAGCCAGACTGCACCCACCCCTGGAAACCGGGTACCACCTCGAGGAACGTGTCAAGGACCAGACAGACAAGGGAATAAAGGAATAACAAGTTTCTTTATTAAGTTAAGAGCAGTAATTTGAAAGATCCTAATTAAAATCATCTTCTTGTCACCAGAGGGAATTCGATGGCCCCCTGGACCGTAGAGGGGAGAACGATCGTGGCGGCCCTGCAACTCGTTGGAGAGGGATCAGAGGGAAACTCACACCGTCTAGGTAGGTCACTGGGTAAGTACTCTTTACAGGACTCAAGAGGAAGTCGTGGTTATACGACCCCATTCGGACTAGAACCAGGTAAGTACTCGTGGGCGGGAATGGAACAAGTCCCGGATGCTGCCCCAGAGGTAAGTACCCAGGGAGCGGTTGCCTCAGCCTCGGACGAAGCACAGGGACACAGGTGGCGAACGGACCAGGCCAGATGAGGAAACAGGTAAGTATATCCCGGTAGGTGTCCTTTATGCCAGACCAAGTAGAACAGGGCCTTTAGCCGGGACGTAAGGGAACCTTGGACAACAGGAAGACACTTCGATCGAGGCACGTGCCGCAGCTATTCCCTTTCCTTCTCAACAGGGGCAGCGCTTGCAACGTAAGCATGGAAGGCTTCTCTCTTTCTGAACAGGGTGGAGGCCTTCAATGGGGCATGTGGGGACCACCAGACGGAAGAACACTTTGAGCGAGACGCTCCCCTTCGACTGTGTACTGCAACAATACAACAGGGTTCAACGGTTTAACGGTATACAAGCACTCGACAGTGATACCTTCTCTCTTTCTGAACAGGGCAGAGGCCTTCAATGGGGCATGTGGGGACCACCAGGCGGGGAGGACACTTTGAGCTGCACACTGTAACAATGTAACAGGGTTCAACAGTAGATGAAACATTCAACATTAACAGAGCCGGGCTGTCTCAAAATGGTAAGTTGAGCACTCGATACATCAAAACCTCCCTTGGAGACAGCGGGTGAAAGACTGTAAGGAGAGAGTGCACAGCAGACTACTATTACTTCTCCACACGATAAACTTCACTCCATAACACAAACCGTGTGAATCGTCACTTCAGGCACTGCCTTCCACTCGCACACCGTGCATTCGGGCCAGCACTCACCCACCGGTCTTTCTCCCACCAGATCAACTCTCGTCTCTCGCAAGGGCTCAACTTCTCTCCAGAGACAGCAGAAGACGGGTGCAGCGATCGTCACATTCAGCGAGGAGCGGACAAAAGTTGGAGACAGATCAACAATTCACTCGGTGTACTAATTCACTCGTGCCACACACTTTCCAAACTCTCAACACCACTTCAGTGTTAGTGCATATAAACAACGAATCCAATACTCATCACTTTGCGTCTTTCCCACTGCTGACGATGCTCCTTGGGTTTTCGCTGACAAATACTTCACTCTCTTCTCTCTACTTCTCAACTTCGATCTTCGCCCGCTTCACAGCCCAGCCTCAATAAAAGAACAACCCGTCGACAAAAACACAGTATCTCACGGGAGGAGAACCACACGACAGTCTGCTTCCTCTCTATTTTTAAAGCCCCATCTCAATACGTGTCCCTCTCACAACACTCTCTTAATTACTCCACACCTGCTGTCAATCGGCAATTGGCCTTGCTGCCATGGCAACAGATTCGCAGTGCAATAGAGACGGGTGTTCACTGGAGGTCCCCACAACAACACTGCATCACAAGGACTTTAGTCTTTTCTCAAATTTTTGCCACACCGTGACATATTCTTTAAAACACAAGATTGCTTTACTGTAAGTGTTGTATGAAACACTTAGGTAAAAGGTTGTAGATGCCATGCATGCTAGGCCAAGTATCTTGTGTAAACTGGATTAAATAACAAGTGTGTTTGTTGAATTTGTTTGTCTCTTTGGTGGAAAACTCTGCTATTTTTTATATAGCTGCAATAAAACCATAACAGAAGCATAGGATTGCCATGTGGCTACAATGTAAATCACAAGACAATGAAGTCTAAAAAGAGTAACATACATCTCATCAATCCTGAAACAAAAACCTTTTTTAGACACTGTTAAAAAGGCCATTACTAGTTAGAATAATTTGCCTGACTTAAATATTTTTCTTTTGCCGAAATTGATCGACACACAGCACAGCAGTCAATCAGTGTTTGCTGATCTACGTGCATGCGAACATCCCGCCCACAGAGCTCAGTGTGAAGTTGAAAGTTGATTCTGTAGGAGCGCTGATGCTAACGCTGAACTTGGCCGTTGTAAATAACATATAGTTTGTTCATTTCATGGGTGTTGTGCGTCAATGCAAAGTAAGTGTATTATATTCAATCTCTAGCAATCATATGTGCAATACTAGACTCGTTTAATATTTCGTTTTGCCATTATAACGTGCATTAGCTCCTTAAGGTTAATTATAGAAGTTGTCACGTCTTTGGAATTATGTTGCGCTGTATATAGGATATTATCTTTATGCTTAGTTGTTTATATTGATGTCATTTATGTATATTTCACTGTGTTTGGGACATTTCAATTGTCAAAGTCTGCGGTTGAGGTATTCTGAAGTTGTAAACAACTTAGTTAATGCGTGTGCGTGTAACAAGCCCAGACAGAGTACCGCTGACTACTATGTGACGCAGATAAAACTGTTTACAGTTTAATTTAATGTATGACATAGCAAGTTTGTTTTTCTTTCATTATTAATTTCATTTCTGTAATTTGTTCATATTCATCATGTATCTGTTTTAAAACACGTAATGTTATTATCATGTATGTTTACACTTGCCTACATTTTCTGTTTTTATAGAAAAACCACACCCACTTATACACCCTAATTAAGGACAACTGCTTTATTGTCTGAGTTGATGTGGTGACGAATAAACGTGTTATTCCCAAATATGGGACATCTTCTGACCAGTCTCAGACACCTTGTGGTGGGTTTTCAACTTAACTGGCAATGTAAATAAATGTGATTGTGCTATCAACAGCCAACTAATTTCTTCAGACACCGTATTATTTCCTTTCGCCCCTGAACAAAACATTCTTTAAAACTGGCAAGAAATGGGAACAGGTACACAAGTACAGCTGTGAAAAAACAATATTTGCATGACTCAACTTCAAACCTGATCGAAATTCAATAACAATAAATAAATGTGCCATCAATTATTGCCAGATGATGTTACGCATGATTTCTCCTGTTTATCGAAAAGTTTATTTATTCACACTATTCTAGACTAACCTTTCATCTGCACACTAACATGCATGATGCAAGTTAATCAGCTCTAATATTAACAAGCAACGTGCTTCCGTCATGTTTTTATAGAGTTAGCCTGCTGTTTTTCATGTAGGCCTAGATTCTTAAAGTCTACTCTCATTACTCAACTCTTCAAACAGGTGGAAATTAAAATTAGAAATCACATTTTAAGGACACAAATTTTCATTACAGTTTTTCTCAATTGCTAACACACAATTCATGAAACAATTCACTATGTAGTCTACAACCACAATCTCGTAACAACACACCAATCTGTACAACCTCTAACTTCCACGTCAAACTCAAATAGTTCAGTCAAAAACATATTATCTTCTGTCAAAAGCAAACTTTGGCCTCAGATGACACACAAGCCTAACAAATATACAAATACATATGGTTGATAAACATATTTGAGCTTATAACCCTTATTATGGATATAACTTCCATGTCTCTTGATAATTGTTAATGAAAATGAAAAGCTTGGACAGCATTCCACATTACATAAGGGAAGGCATAAAGGAAGGAGAACATAAAATAATAGCAAAGTACCTACATTATACACTAGAACAGCAACCATAAACCAAATGGATAATAATATGACAATATAATGATATAAAATAAATAGTTCAACCAATCAATCAATAAATGACCCTAAAAGGCTTGGTCATCCATCCAAAAACATATGCAAATTAATATCATAGGTTCAAAAAGATTATGCTAAACACAGCTGACATATTGTTAAAGTTGGTTGGTTAGGAATCTATGGCTGCATCTGAAATCGCTGAGACCGCTAAAAAAGTATGTTATGTAGTATGAATGTGTGTAGTATGACTGTAATCTGGACATACTGCATTCACCATGTTGTCATTATCATGTCACCGCGTCAGTTACGTTGCTTCACTGCCATTCATAAATCCTCTCCTGTGGCCTCATGGGTTTGTAGCCGCACTGGGTAGTACATTAACATTAGCTCAAATGATCTATAGGGAATTTTAATCATTAATCATGAATATGATTAATATATTGCATATTACAGTTACATTATATTATCGAAGTTGAAAATAGATCGATTGTATATATGAATAATCAATTACAACGAATTATAATTCCTCATTCATATATCAATAGTCTTTATTTCAGATCGATTAAATGAGATAACCCTTGATGGAAATTAATGTAATTATCAAACAGTCGTTTGTCCAGCAAAACGGCCGTAAGATTAACCTATCAACTTCTCAATAAAGTTATCACTTCTTATAACCTCCAAGAAATATTAATCTTCTGGCCGTGAACATTAATTTTCTGTGTTTATAAAATTAAACTACTCAACGTAGTAAATAATAAAAGCTTTTGTAGTTAGGATCGACATCTCATTGACTTTGTAATACGAGCATTTAAACTGAAGCAATCATGAATTAATGGTTTTAATAAATGCAAAACTAATAATACATCGAACTAAGGAATACGTGTATATACAACCGAAACAAACAAAACGAAAAACATTACGAACACGAATTAAAATGGGATGAGAAAATGAGAGACAGTGAGAGGAATGAGCGAGCGAAAGTGAAAGCAAAATAGGGAGAGAGAGATCGATCACAGTATGGCAAAAATCACAGACCAGGTAACCTTGAGAGAGACAACAAGAAATCACATCAATCAAATCAGATCAATACTTGCTTATGGTTCTCTTTGTATTTGCTTGAGGAAAGAAGGCGCGTGTGTCGTTCTTTTGAGCAGCGTGCGTGTGTTTTCTTAAAAGCGGGGCGTGCTTATCGTCTATTCCGGGCGAGCGCGGTCACGGGAATTTAAAGGTCCTTTGAAAGCGAAGTTAGGCCTACTAAAGAAATAATTCAGGCTAAGTTAATTTTCCTTCGTAGATGGAAATGAATAAAGGAGAATATGAAAATAAAACTTAGTAAAGTAAAGAGAAGAAAACGGAGATGAGAGAAATTCTCTCAGACGAAGCACTCGTGCGTGTGTCCTGAAGGAAGAGGAGCGCGGTCGCGAGAATTTCAAAACAGTCTTTTTCTTTGAGTTGAAGTTGCCGGCTACGTTCGCTTCGCTGAACGTAGGGAGAGTCCAAAGACGAAAATAAAGAAAAAGACTTAAAGAAAAAGAAAAGAGAAACGGAGAACGCTCCCTAAAAGGGAGCCATGTATCTTCTCACAAAAAGTGCTCGTAAAAGTGCTCTCTGAAGGATTTTCTGAGTCGATCTTTCATGGGGTTTCTTAACCCCCTGAGGTCGGCTACCGCGCCGGCGCGATAGGCTCGTTTTTTCCCTTATCAGTGCAAAAAAAATCGAATGAAAAAATATAAATCTATCTTATATGCTTGTGTTATACATCAATCGATCCTGTTAAGTGTGTATTTTTTTTGTGTATACTCATAATAAAAACAATGTGTTGTGCTTTTCGCCAAATAAAGAAAAATAAACAAAGTAACAGAAAAAAACACAAATGTCAGAGCATGTCAGAACACCTCCAGGGCCCAGAAAACAGCTCAGACCTCAGAGGGTTAAAGTCACACCTGAGGGTGTTGACTTTCTGCGGTTTTTATGGTGGTCTAACAGTGACATTTGCTAACCACTGGCAGAGTATCGGATGTTAGTTCACCTCTTCGGTGCCATCTCTTCACGTAGTTGTGCAAACTATGCACTCAAGAAAACGGCAGAGGACAACGAGGGCAGCATTGGTAAAGAGCTTCTTAATACCATTCGAAGGAACTTCTATGTTGACGACTGCCTAACTTCCCTCCCCAATGAGGATGCAGCCAATGCCCTGATTCAAGACTTAAGAGCAGTCTGCGCCACCGGCGGATTTAGACTGATGAAGTGGACAAGTAATAGTTGCTCTGTCCTAGCTTCAATTCCAGTAGAGGAGAAGGCCAAAGATGTGAAGAAGTTAGATCTTGATATAGATAAACTCCCAGTGGAAAGAGCTCTCGGAATTCAGTGGAGCACTGAAACAGACTCCTTTTTCTTTAAGGTTAACTTAAAGGAGCAACAGTCCACCAAGAGGACTATTCTTTCCACTGCAAATTCCATCTACGATCCGATTGGGTTTCTTGCCCCATTGATTCTTCCTGCAAAAAGAATCCAACAGGAACTTTGCAGAGTCAGCTCTGGTTGGGATGATAAGATTCCAGACAAGTTAACAAAATACTGGGAGGCATGGTTTGAGGGTTTGGACAAACTTAACAACTTAAGCATTCGCAGATTTTTCAAACCTGCAAATTACCACAAAATAAAATAAAAAACTGCTCAGCTACATCACTTTAGTGATGCAAGTGAATCAGGGTATGGTATTGCTAGATACCTGCGACTTACCAACATCAGTGGTGATGTTCTTGTTGTCTTTGTATTGAGCAAGCCACAGTTGCTCCATTAAAACCTGTAACTATCCCCAAGCTTGAGTTGGCAGCCACTGTCCTTGTTTCATGTGTTGACAGGATGCTCAAGAGAGATTGAAATTCCACTCACATAATCCATTTTCTGGACAGATAGCACATCTGTCTTAAAATACATCTTTAATGACACAACACGATTCAAAACATACGTTGCAAATAGAGTCTGCAAAATACGCGATTTGTCTGAGAAATCCCAGTGGTTTTATGTCAATGGCTCACTGAACCCTGCAGATGCTGCGTCAAGCGGCCTTTTGATCGATTTCTTCCTTGGTTCAGAAAGATGGTTGAACGGTCCAGAATTCCTTTCACTACCTGAATCGAACTGGCCTTGTTTTCCAGAGGAGCAAATGACCATATCTTGTGACGACTCTGAGATAAAGAAAAAGGCTATGGTTTTCGCTACAGTTTTAACAGGAGGCTCTGATACTGTTAACAAATTCATTGAGCACTTCCCTTCTTGGAATAGCCTTAAAAGGGCTACTGCATGGATCCTGAAGTTTAAAAGGATGTTCTGGATGTCGAGACAAAAGCAAAAAGATGCTCAATTCTTCATCTACAAAACACTGATCCTCATTATTTTGCCAGGTCCAATGACAGAAAAGCTTAAATCAAAACTCAATTAAGAGCTAAAGAGCTTTCAGTGGAGGATCCTAAACAAGCAAAGGCGTTAGTAGGCTTTATCCAGCAACAGGCATTTCAACCGGAAATTACGTCTCTGAGAAATGGACATACTGTTAAGAAAACTAGCAGTATCTACAAACTCGACCCTTTTCTTATGGATGGTATCTTAAAAGTTGGAGGGAGGCTGCATAAAATGTCAATGCCTTAAGATTTGAAAACATCAATTCATTTTTCCAAAGAGCAGTTATCTGTCCACATTACCTTTAGACCATATTCATCAATCAGCAGGTCGTTGTGGAAAAAATCTGATACTCTCAAAGCTTCGCCAGAGATACTGGATAGTTCATGCCAATTCCGCTGCTCGGAAGCTAGTCAGGAACTGCCTGCCATGCAGACATTGGAACGCACCAGTAATGGAGCAAAAAATGGCAGATCTTCCTCTAAGTCTTCTAGTGTGACTCCCCTTCATTTACATGCGTAGGTACGGGTTATTTTGGTCCAGTTGAGGTAAAAAGGGTCCGGAGCCTGGTAAAGACATATGGTGTCTTATTTACATGCTTGGCGAGCAGAGCAATCCATCTTGAAATGGCCTATTCATTGGATACAGATTCCTGCATTTTGGCCTTAAGAAAGTTCATATGTAGAAGAGGTCAAGTTCAATAAATGATATCAGACAACGGAACTAATTATGTAGGAGCCGAACGAGAGCTTAGAGATTGTCTCGCTCAGCTAGATAACAGCAAGATCAAACGTGCAATGCTGAACGAGAGAATCAAATGGAGTTTCAATTCTTCCTCAGGGGCTCATCACGGAGGCACATGAGAAAGGATTGTCCGCATCATTAAGAAGTCTCTGTATTCTGTCCTAAAACAACAAGCCTTAGATGAAGAGGGACTACAGACAGCACTCTGTGAGGTAGAGGCTATAGTCAATGATCGCCCTATTACCATCATATCTGATGATATCACCAATCCCGAGCCTCTTACATCTAATCATCTCCTACTGCAGAAAGGAAAACCTATTCTGCCACCAGGGGCCGGTTGCATAAACATAGTCATTATCTTAAGACTGTGTCTAAGAAATAGTCTGACTAACTAAAGTCACTGAAGAAAGACCATTGCATAAAATAAGCTCACACCTATCTTTATCAAGACTGTCTAAATCGCATTGATTTGTGGGAAAAATAAGACGCTGAACAACTTAAACAAAATGGCCGACAGTACGCGCTCGTCACAGTTTTCCTTTGCGGAAAATATTTGTATTTTAGAAGAATACAATGCTTCTAAATCGACTTTAATTAACAAATTTAACGATTACAACGGCAATAGCAAAAAACACAAAGCTTGGACCACAATAACGGAAAGAGTTAACAGTGTCAACCCATCTGTCTCACGATCCGTCAAAGATGTTCAAAAACGGTTTAAAAATATGGTTCAAGAGGCAAAAAAGGAAATTTTTAAGCGAAAAAACCCAGCAACGGGGGGAGGACCATCTCCTAAATTGAAAAGGACAACGGAAATGATCATTGAAATATACGGAGACGAATCTCCGATGTTATTTGTATATAAAAAAACTAGAAGTCTATGCATTGTCCCCATTTACATAGCTAAGTAATTGTTTTGTGTGTGTTTTTGTCTAAAATGAATGAACTACAAAAGGGTGAAGTAGCATGTAGTGCATTTTATCAGGAAAAAAATTTACAACAAAAAATACCGTGCCTGTCACTTTCTAATTTTGCTAATGTTGTTCTTGTTCTTTTTTTAATTTATTTTTAAAGATGACGATTTGGACAGCACCCAAATGGCACCTGTGGGAAGTGGCTCAGACACCGAGACACAGAAAGACACTCCAAGCAAGATAACCATGAACAATATACTTGAAAAACAATATAAAATATTAACACTGGAAGAGACTAAACTAAAATTAGATATACAAAAACTAGAATTACAGAAAACTAAGCTAAAGTTGGAGCTACAAAAACTTGGACATGAACTATAGATCTCATCGACCATTGTCCAATAACTAATCAAACAATTGTATTTAATAATTCCTGGTATTTAATTTTGAATTTACATATGTAATGTTTAAATACAGAATCTTTAGATATATTTAAGAGATTTGAAGAATTTAAGTGTAAGTTAATTTGTGATTTGAAGATTATATCATATTTCAGCTGATTTTACTGATACTATGCATCAAATATTTTGTAAGCATTGTCTCAATGAATAAATTAAAATATGTCCACTTAATTTGAAAGTATAAATTCTTTCATTTTTCTCAGTCAAACTGAGAAAATATTTTCTACAATCATCTGTCGAATGTAACGCCCAGATCCATCTTCACCTCCTGCCTCAGTAATCTCCAAAGTGGGTTCTTCACAAATTTGGTCATCCTCCAAGTCTGGGAGTGCAATATCTCTATTAAATGGAAAGTGATATTTTACTCATTTAATTTAAAATCATTGGGGAATATGTAGCTAGGAGTTTTAATTACAGTTTAAAACATATTTATTACCTTGCCATGTTGTGCAAAACAACACATGCACAGATTATGGACTCTTTCTGGTTTCATTTTGAGCTCTGCATGCAGACAATGAAATCTTCGTTTCAGGACTCCAAAACACCTTTCAATAACATTTCTTGTTTTGGTATGGGCTGTGTTGTACCGAGCTTGAGGCACACTGACTGGATTTAAGAAAGGTGTGAGTAGCCAGGGTTTTACTGGATAACCAGAGTCACCCAAGAGCACACCCTGCATTCCCTCTCTCAAATGCATCATGAATTTGGGAATTCACTAAAATTCTAGAGTCATGGGTTGATCCTGGCCAACGAGCAACACAGTTGAGCACTCTTAGTTTGGCATCACAAATAGCCTGCACGTTAATACTGTGGTAGCCTTTCCTGTTAACAAACAATGGCTCATGAGTTGAAGGTGCTTGAATCCTAATGTGTGTTCCATCAATGGCTCCAACTACATTTGGATATCCTGCAATGTTGAAAAAATCTGCCTTCACCTTGTTCAAGGTAGAGACGTCAGTCTTCCTGACAGCGCACAGGCAACCCGATGAATAATTCTTGATGGTGTAGACTTGTGTACCCCAATTAAGTCTGCAGCTGTGTTTATAAAACATCCTGTGGCAAAGAAGCGTAGAGCTAGGCATACTTGTAGCAGTGGAGGGATGCTAAAATTTCTGGAAGTTTCAGGCCTCAAATGCTCCTCCAAGTCAATTGCTAGTTCTTGTATTGCATGTCTAGGAAACCTTAGCTTCTCCAGCAGTTCCTTTTCAGAAAGGACTTCTAATGGGTTTGAAAGGTCTTTGAAAACTCTTTCTCTTCTTATTGCCCTTTCATAAAAGCAAATATTAAAATGTGCCATACCGCAAGACAAAGTCGTGCCACTTTGTGAATCTAGAGCACTTGACAGTTTATTCGTTTCCATGGCAACATAGATTGTAAAGGAAAGTTAGCCAAGGGGGAACCAGTCTTACTTTTTTGTCTTAAATTAGACCAGTCTAAAATGTTATGCAACTGACTTAAAAAGTAAATACCAGTCTTAAAGAAAAAAATTAGACGACTAACTTGCAAGACTAGTCTTAAATAGATTTATGCAACCGGCCCCTGGACTGTTCATAAAAAAATTACTTGTATTCAAGACGGAGATGGAGACAAGTCCAGTATATCAGTGATCTATTTTGGAATATATGGACAAGAGAGTACCTGCCACTGATGCAAGAAAGGCAGAAATGGCATGAAGTAAGAAAAAATCTTAAACCAGGAACATCCGTAGTTCTTATAGTGGACGATACATCACCCAGGAGCTCTTGGCCTATCGGACGGATCACAAAGACCTTGCCTGACAAAAGAGGACATGTTCGTCGTGTCGTGGTTGAAACAAAGTCCAACTGGAAATACCTATTAATAAGCTATGTATTCTTCAAGAGTAACCCTAATAGTAACTTCAGATGTTTGCACAGGTGACAAGCTCTTTTGATGAAGATAACGATCACTTTTGCAATTATTTTATTTTATTTTTATTATTTTTTTGGGACATATTTTGAACCTTTTTCAATGATTTTCCATTAGACTATTTAAAAAAAATTTTTTTGTTTGTTTCTCCATTGGACCGTTTTGGACACCTTTTTTGTGCGTGAACAGATTTAAAAATCTTGAGGTACATTGCAATATGTATTTACATGGCTCCTCAATATATGTATATTTTATATTGAATTGCCTTAACATCGTCAATTAAGGGGCTGGAATGAGGGAGCCATAAGGATATTAATAATTTTACTCGATGTCATGGCTGTATGTAACTATATTTCTGTACTCCCCCCTGTAGTAAAGGGATTGCACCCCTTTTGGGGATTTCCTGAAGGTAGCCATCTTAAACAGGAAGTGATGTGGCAGGGGCACACGGGAAGGGAGACAGTTTTTTGAACTACATTACACGACACTGCTTGTTTTGGAAGGAGAGTTTTGTCTTTAAGGTTTCACATTTTTGTTACAATAAAGTTCAAGTTTTTACAGATTTCGATTACAATTTATAACCAACTGAAAGTAGCCTACATCACATATAAGTCACAGATATTTGTATTTATTTATTTTATTTTATTTTTTTATTGACCTTCAGAAACATGAAATAAGATGTATATATGTACACTTCATGATCACCAGGAGTTAATAAATATACTGTATTATGCTAATTGATGCCTGAAGGCACAAGTTCCCTGAGAATACTTTTATCAGCAATAGAAAGGGTAAGAAAAAAAAATAATATGTGGGAACTTGTGACTGAAATATAATAGAATTAATTAATTAATTAATTAATTGCATCCATTACAATCCATTGCAGAACACATTTATTTATAATGCTAAAATTAGCATTTTACTTTTCTGCTCTCCCTTTATCGGGGCTGAATCCCCTAGAGATGGTCCATCCTATACCACCTTGAGGATGTATAACGAACAAACCTTCGTTTGTTAAAAGCAGTGCTTTTTTATTACGTTTTTTTTTTTTTTTTGCTCATTTTTTTGCTCAACACGATTTTTTGTTTTGTTACATTGTTACAAGTTGTCCTTGTTAGAGTGTAATTATACATTTAAATACTGAGCAATATTAATTAACAACATATATATAACTATAGGGTTTGGTTTAGGGTTATTTGCATGCAATTATGCATAATTTACTGTTATGACTACAGTAACATATGCAACAAGGACTGTAAAATGAAGTATTAACCAAATTATTACCAACCTTATATTTATTAGTTGAATTATGCAACAGAAAAGAACCAATTTTAATTAATTTCATATACGTATTTATATTTAATGATGTGGAAATTAAGAACATGCATAAAGGGGGTTAAATAAAATTTAAGACATGTTTAATTAATACCATTTATTATAAATACAATAAAACCAACCTATATCAATTCAAGATGCTGTTAATCTCAAAAGATTGATAACCATTTGTACATATCCAAAGGCTTTGTTTGGTTTAGAAGCTGCCAAAATATGTATTTTTTTATTCATAAAGAAGTGATCTTGCATTGTCTATCTGCTAATTAAATATTTTTTTATAATTTCTTTATTTTTTAATAGCACATTCCTTTCCTGTTTGAGCAGCACCAAAGCAACAAACTTTTTTGTTTTTTTTTGTTTGTTTTTTTTGTCAAAAGTGATTTAAAGTCAGTGAGGCAATCTATCCGGATTAACACACCCGGCTTTGTGTGACAAACAAAGACATTCTTAGGAGATCTGGTGCTCTGAGAATAGCTTGTCTCCAGGTCATGGTTGTGGATTAAGTTCCCATTGAATGAAAGGCAACTATATTTATATAGCATTTTATCTGCAGGAGGTCTATCTGATTCAATAGTGGCCACCTCACGGTTCGCTGAAGTCAAGGTTTGCACAAAACAACCTCATACAAATCCCCTGAAATACAACGCGCAATAACAGCAGCACACCGGTTTGACCTTAAAACCCAGTGCGATTCTAATGGCCAGGTTCAGGTGCCCTCAGATGGAATGGCCTGTGAACTTCAGTAACCAGAACATTTCAGATGGTATTTTCTATTGAGCTTTTCTGGCAGGTAACTAGGGAACAGGCTTGGGTTCAAAACAGGGTCAGGAAATGGAAGTAAAGAGGAGATTAAAAACATGAAAAGATTAAATGACGACACGTGAAGAGAAGAAATGACAGCATCTTTCAGACTCTCAACATCCTTCCTGTTCGTTTGCTCTACGCTGTTTGAAAGGATAACCGTATGTACATGTATTATGAAGACAGGCCTACGTATTGAGACGATGAAAGCTTCGGAATACATGCATGTACTGAATGTGATGTAGAACGTGTTACTTTCTCCGACGGGTTTACAAAAACCTTCAGACTAGTACAATTTAAGTACAAATTCAAAGAATTTACAGGACAAAGATCAATTTTGAGGTTTAAAAACATTAGGTTAATCAGGTTTATATATATATATATATATATATATATCAAAGTTGGAGTAAAAACAAAAACATAACCAAAGCAAAGCAAAAAGGTATAATAAAACCAACTTTTTGGTAAATTGATAGCACACAGTCTGCAGGAAAGAATGATTTGATTAACTCTTTATATCAGTAAAATGCACAAATTATTTGTTATTTGTATTTAAGTCATGATGAAAAGTGAAATATGTTTCCAATGTAGTACATTTCTTAAAGGGGTTCTTAAAAATGATGGTTCTAAAAAGAACATTATTTTGTGTATTTGGTTTAATGCAATGTGTTCATGTGGTTCTAGGCTAAAACAATTAATTATTTTACACATACTGTACATTATTGTTGCTCCTCTATGCCCGCTTTCTGAAACGCGTCAATTTTTACAAAGCTCATCATTCTGAAAAGTGCGGTGTGCTCTGATTGGCCAGCGATCCAGTACATTGTTATTGGCCCAAAAACCTTAAGCATGTGACGGAAATGTCACGCCTCTTACCATATTTGGAACATCAGCTCCCAAAGCAATAATGACAGGTGATAATGTCGGAACTACAAGCCCGAGTATCAACAATATGTAAACATAAAACGTCTCGGTTACCAATGTAACCCTCGTTCCCTGAAGGAGGGTACGGAGACTTAGTCGATTGTATACTGACTGTATGGGATAATGCCTAGTAAGCCTGATCACTCTGATTACTCTTAAAATCAAGCCAACAAGCTTTGGCAGGTGCGTAATCAACGCCCGGCCTTACCCTGTGGGTACAGCCACAACCAGTCATTCACAACCAGTCAATAACGGCAGAGGTGACTCTGCCGAAGGAAGATACAAGCTTACCGTAGGAAGTATGCCGTAGAGAAATACACATACGGGATCACCGTAGGGATCACAACGTATGGGCCCCACCTAACACAAGTTTCACAAGCATACAAGTGATAGGACTAGTATCAGACGCTCCGCCACGTCTACTACCGACAAGGGGCTCGGAGGAACTCAATAGGGTTCCGTAAAACTCACCAGAGTAAATTTACACACTTATCCAGTCCAAGGAGGGGAATGGCGTAGCAAGCCGACACTAAACTCAGGCTAAGTGAGGCTGGGCCAACCATCGCACAGGGAACCGCCCTCTTTTCTGCTGGTCCCCAAACAGACAAGTTTTTGTATTCGGAAGCCGCACCCCACAATTCTAGAGCAGGAGGGAAGTGACAAAATGACCGAACATCTCAGGGGTTCTTATTTCTAAGAATGCCAACGAACCGGTTCTACTTCGGATCACAAGCAGGCATCCAGTATGGAGGGGGCTCACGCAGAAGTATTAGTATCCATAGCTCTTTCAGAGGTAGATACTGAACCACCACAACCAAGATGTCGTTTAGGGCTCGTGCGGGTGCATCGATGCCCATCTCTGAGTGACTCAGAGGAAGTCAGAAGGCTCTCGAGGAATAAGTCTAGTTGGGCCGGAACGGGGCAACTGAAGACTGTTCCACTCTGACATAGCACGCAGACGTGCAAGAAAGCTCACCGGGGAACGCCCTTAGCGTGAACCCTGGCGTCAGTTCGTTTCGATACAACCTTTTTCCTCAGTGAGTAGCGAAAAGATAGGGGAATACCCAAAGCAGCACGGATGACCCAGTGCAGCCCCGCGAATCCTCCTTACTGACACCTAGGGGGATGGGGTTTCTACTCTCTTATGACGTTTGATATCATGAGGCCCTGAGGCGGCATGATTGAGCAGGCCAGAGTTCTACTGTGGAGAAGCGTACCCAGCTTCAGCCCCATCGGCGGTAGTGGCAGGCGAGTTTGGACCAGCGAGGAAGCCCTTGAATTATCCTTTGATGAAACTCTAGGCGAAAAGACGCCAATAGCTGCGTTTACATGGACACTTATAATCGGATTGACGGCTCAATCGGACTAAAAAACCTTCATGTAAACACCTTAACTTATCCGATTGAGCTCGATCCGAATGAAATTTCGATCGGATTGAAAGGGGTGGTTTATCCCTTTTGTAATCCGATCGAGAGAACATGTAAACACTTGATCGGATTGAAAACCGAAACTGAAAGGACTGCGCATGTGCAATGACGTTAACTAGCGTAATGACGTATGACGCGCGGAATGAGCTGTTCTTCCTGTTTAACCCTCTGAGGTCTGAGCTGTTTTCTGGGCCCTGGAGGTGTTCTGACATACCCTGACATTTGTTTTTTTCTGTTACTAGTGACATTTTCATGGCTAAAGTCTAATTACACTGTATTCAGCACAAACACTGCTACAATAATATATCAGCAGCATGTATGTAAAAGAGTGTAGAGTTTTGAGATTGTCATATATATGCGTGGTGTGAAAAAACAAAAAAAAATTCTCACTGAAATAAGGCCATGAAACCCATACTGATTATTTCTTCACAAGACTTTTGAAAATTGTATCACGTAGCCTAGAATATTTGCTCCAAAACTATGTGAAAAACTCCCTGACTGCTCATTCAGATAAGACAATATATTGATTTAAAATTTCAAAGAGGTGTTTTGTGTAAAAAAGCCATAGGCGAGGGGGGGTGATATTCTCATAAATATGAAAGTTTTAAACCCCTTTTCAAACGCGATCGCGCTCCAAAATATGATACATTCAAACGCCATCGTGCTCCAAAATATTAAACATTATGGTTATACATATCTATGTTTGAGCAGATATCCACAAACAGTATTTAACAGTAAACACGGATCTAATTAGTATATTATTCACCATATATCTAGCAACAGTTCAACTGCAATGTGAAGTTTATGTAACAATACCATAAACTAATAAGTAAGAATTTGTTACCTTACATCTTTCTTGTCTTCAAATCGCGTTCTTCTTCTTCTGAGTTAAATCCAATGTAAGCTCACAGCGCGTCTTCCAAACTAGACGAAAAGCAGAGACTTTTGAAGTGTTTTGGTGTTTTGTGTTTGAGGTAACGAGGGCGTTCGCGTTGCATGTGGAGATTTGCATGTGAATCTCTTTTGCGCGAGTGGGCGTGGTCGAATTAAAAGTAATTAGCAAGCGTTTGAGATACTGGACATCCTGTTGGTTTTATACAAATTACTTAAACAGAGAGTATTTGTTTTCAGTTTGAATCCGATCATTTATAAGTACACACTTAAATGTGTATAAAGGTGTATGGCTCATAAATGTGTGACAAGTATTCGCTGAGTTGTGTTTGTTTATAGACGTGCTCAAGAAAAAAAAGTTCACCGCGATGGAGAGGCAGAACGCACACCCTGTTTATTTTCTTTATTTTACAAAAGCACAATGTTTTGATTTGATTGTAAGTGGACACATACAAAAGTAGAAATATCACAGATTATTTTTTTATATTTCTTTTTTCTGTATAACCATAAATGACGGAGTAATTTAAGTTTATGTTGCTGCTATGTGAAAAAAATCCTGCAAAACGCGCCGGCGCGTTTCTCGACCTCAGAGGGTTAATAAAGTGTCATATAAATAAGTTTCCCGTCATTCTAAAATTCTATTTCACTCGCGGTCTGTGAAGTGAAGCAGGACAACGTCCCACCAGTCCTTGTTTTGGATTCTCATCCACAGACGACTGGTTTTGGCCGCAGAGAGGGGCATTTTTACTGCGTGATCAATAAGCAGCACAGCAAAACGGTTAATATGCTCTAAATTATGACCAGAGACGAATTAATATTACGTAAAGAACCAATAGAGGAGAATATTTATGCGCAAAAAGCGGGAAACTCTGTATATTCGTGCAGTGTGCGCATGTCAAAACATCAGACCCGATTTGAAACTTGTGACATATAAATGCGCACATCAACCCGAATCCCCTATTTATCATTCATGTAAACACCTTGTTCGGATTCATCAATCGAATTGATTTCATTCCGATTGTGTCCATGTAAACGTAGCTAATGTAGTCTGACATGCCCAACTTAACTGACTACATGCCCGTTATACATGGCCCCTGTGTCTTTGTCCCCAGATCTGGTCTAGAGTCACTGACTCGAAAACCAAGACCTGTACACTGCTAAGGGTTTGGTAGCACACCACGTGAGTGTGCTACTCTGCCACGGCCACTAGCGAATCTGGTCATAAAGTCAATGTTGAAGCGGTCAACACATGGAGGAAACCATCCAGGATGGCTGCGTCTCACACATGCCCCGTGAGCCTCTGAAATTAATCAGTGGTACCCTTTCTCACCCCAACACTGACCAGACATGTCCCCTGAGGAACATGTAAACCAAGTTCACCTCCAGACTAAGAAATGTTCCTCTCTGTTTAGGAAAGGAACCCCTCTCAGTTGACCTGCGAACCCCACTGGCTATGCAGCACTCGTAGGGTAAGGACCCATACCGAGACCTCCACCCCAGACGCCAGGCATGGGATGACCCATGTCTCGCGGAAGAGTGGAGCCCGAAGTACTGATCCAGCAGGTCCTTCGTTGCAACCACTGAAGGACCACAGTTTTACCTGCTGTGTGCATTACGCATTACTGCTAACTAATGAAGCTGAGTCTCTAGCATAAGGAAAAAGTAGAAACAGCCGGAACACCTCACGGCGCTACACCGGTGAATCAACAGAATTCCAGATACCATCAACCACAACTTCAGTAAACAGGGACTCTACTCGGAAGGCCCGTAGGCGGCCCGAGACTGAATCATGTGTACATGTAAGTGCACTTACCCGTTTCCCTCATTTCAGAGGATCTCAAAATAGCGTGAGACACCCAACCGATACCGAATCGCCATAACGAGGGCTGGTGATACAGACGTGGCTGTTGGTGTCAGGCTCCTGGGTTGCACATCTACAGCTCACCTCTGCTAATGCTCAGAGATAAAGAAATTTGCTCTTTCTTTGAAAATGTAGGTAGCGGCGGAACAGACATACACAAACAAAGACTCCCCCCGGTCCTCCACCGAGGGGAGGGAGTGAACCGGTACCATCTCCAAGAACAAAATCCCAGCCCTGGGCGGCCCACCTCACTAGCGCTTGCGCCTGTGCTTACCACCTGGCTTGGCAGCACCTGAGGTAGGCGGGGCGCTACGCCTGCGTCTGGATCCACACTGAGCCCCGGGTGAAGGCTGCCGCACGTGCCCAGCGGGAGGAGAGGCGGACGCAGGGGGGCGCCCTCGGCGACGGGCAGGCGGAGGATCTACTCCCGGCGGCCGGGTGGAGGCAGCAGCAGGCCGTCGGGGAAGGATGTGCCGGATGGCCTCCGTCTGCTTCTGTACAGTGGAGAACTGTTGGGCAAACTTCTCCACCGCGTCGCAGAATAACCCAACCTGGGAAATGAGTCCAGGAACCGAACCTTGTCCGCTTCCCTCATATCCGCCAGGTTGAGCCAGAGATGATGCTCCTGGACCACCAAGGTGGACATCGCCAGACCGATCGCGCGAGCTGCAACCTTTGTACCCCGGAGGGCCAAATCGGTTGCAATGCGGAGCTCACCCATGAGCTCACGATCTGCACTACTGTCGTGCATGTCCATGAGTGCCTGGGCCTGGTGGACCTGAAGCAACGCCATGGCATGCAGCGAAGATGCGGCCTGCCCAAGGCCTTGTAAGCTTGCCCGCCAAAGCAGACGAGAACTTACAGGCCTTAGAGGGGAGACGAGGGTCATAATCTCTAAAAAAACTAATTTGTTTTGCAGAGGCTCTTAAGAAGACTGCACAGATCAACTGGCAAGAAACTGAGAGGGAACTCTCAAAATAGTCTGGGACAAGAGATGGAGGAGGACAGTGTCCAGAATGCACACATGACTGTATGCAGTGTAAGCTGTACTGATAAATGTATAATTGCTGCTTCTTCTAACTGTCCCCAATTTATTTCCTGTTCAAATGTTCAAAGCTTTCAGTAAAGACTGGGTCAAATACAGGTTAAAAGTATGTATTTTAACAATTAGGTATATAACTTTAAAGAGATGCTCTTTAATCTGACATAAATCTGCTTCTTTAAATATTGTCTCTGGAATTTCAGAATATAGCATTATATGATGGGTAATTTCAATAAAATTTAAATTTGAAAAGATTTCAATCTCACTGTGTGCTCTAATGCTTTAGAACTTGTTTGTGTGGTGTTGCTACTCATTTAGATGGAACCCAGATGATCCCTAGTTGGGCCACATGCATTTGATTCCTAGTTGGGCCCCACCTAAAGCCCTGTGAAATCCTGCATAAAACCTAAATGAGTAAGTTGCTGGGGCCAACATGGAACCCACGGACAAACCCACTTACAGCCCATATTTCGGCCCATGTAGTAACCTTGTAGTACCCACTAAAAAACTAAATCTGGGACCAAGATGGGTTTGTGCATGTAGCCCAGTTGGGGCCCACCTGTTTATAAGTACCATCCTATATGAAATCCATGTGGGCAGTTGGTATGTGGCCATTATGGAACCCGCTGACAATCCCATACAGAGCCCATTTTTCAGCCCATTTCAAACCCACATGGGCCCCACATATAAATGTCGACTGGGTTAAAGCTGGGACAGAGATGGGTCTTGTGCATTTTGCCCACTTGGGTCCTGCCTAGTACCAAGTGCAATCCTACATGAAATCCATCTGGGCAGTTAACATGGGGCCATTATGGAACCCGCGGACAATCCTACATGGGGCCCATTTTGCAGCCCATTTCATACCCATATGGGTCCCACATACAAATGTTGGCTGGGGCTACTCTATACTGCACAAAGCTTGCGTTTGAATAGTCAGTAGAAAATTCTTAAAATATGAAAATATACTTACGTAAGAGTCAGAAGCGCCAGAATGTAACTTACATGCAAAGATGGAATTGCCCCACTTTTTAGAATCAGAAAATGTGCACAGCCGGCCTTGTACTCTCCCAGGTTCTGGAAACAGTCCTCCAAAAAATTTGCAGCCACAGTCGAATATTTTGTTGTACTGTTCTGGAACAGTGTTGTAAATAAAGCTTAAGCACTGTTTTCTAATTGTGTCCTCTTTTGGAAGGCCAAACATAGTAGTTTGGCTTAAGCAATGAAAAACACACACACACTGACGTGGATTTGAGGAGGAGTGTTTGAACAAAGCGTTTTAAGAAGGTGTGGCTGAGCCTTAACCTTTACAAAGAATATATCTCCGGGTTTTAGACTTTGAGCTTTGTTAATATGCAGATCTTGTACTTGGACTAACAGCTACATATAGCACACTAAAGAAAAAGGAAAACAAGAAATCGCATCATATGACCCCTTTAAGTAAATGGTTAAGAGTTTTTTTTGTATTTTATTTTTTTTAAGAAATCTAATTGAGTAAAGGTTTAATAGCACTCACTTAAAGAACAATTTCTCCAAAATAATAATAATAATAATGAAGTACAATTAGTCTGGTACTTTACATCTCTGTTGGAGTCGAGATCAATTAATACCACAACTAGTCTATCAAAGCAGTGAAAATTCTCAGTTGTTTTCCAAAATCTGTGAACGTTCTCTGTTAAAGCATTTACAATATGCTAGTATGGAAGCTAGTTTCTGCCACGGAATAAAAAAATGAAAAAAGGCAAGTGAAAAAATAAAATAAAATCTGCCAATTCTGACTTTTTTCTTGCAATTGCAAGTTTATATCTCACAATTCTAACTCTTTTTTTTTCCGCCTCAGAATTGTAAAATATAAAGTCCAAATTGTGAGTTATAAAGTCTGAATTGCGGGATACAAACTCAAAATGTATAACTTGCAATTGAGGTGAATTCAAAATTCAAAAAAAAAATCCCCCAAAAAACAAAAAAACAACATAATTGTGGTATTTCCTTGCAATTGCAAGTGAAAAGTCAGAATTGCAAGATAAAGTTGCAATAACTTTTTTTCATTTGTTTTATTCTATGACGGAAACAATATGCATCCCATATGCTCCACAGGCCTACACTGCTCATATCTCCCAGTTCTGGATTCTCAGTTCAGCACAAATTCAGTCATGCTGTGGTTCCTCTCAAGGTCAGCATGTCAGAGCTCTTCAGCTGTAATGTTGCCTGGTGTTTCCCCGGACAGCAACTGAGAGTCTCCTTCAGAGGTCCGTCAGGTTCCTGACATCTGTTGCTGACAATGATGAAAATGTGCTTAAGAGGAGGTGACAAGCTCCATATGTACGATCACTGCAATCTGAGGGTCTTCAACTGCCATAGTCATGTTTGCAATCATGCAACTCAAATCTCTGTAGATTATTGCAACACATTCTCCCAAGGCGTCAAAAACTGAAGCATGGTCAAGCACCCTGGATCCCCTCGGCGTCACTCTATAGATGAAATGGAAACTCCGAAACCTTTGGCGTCAAAAACTGACGTGAATTTTATCATTATGATATCGCGCTGAAGTCTCAATGTTCAAAACACATCGCGATATTTGCCATCAGTTTACATTTGCACATGTTGGTGAGTATAGTCGTACATACACTGTCCTAATGTTTGATATGAAGTATTTTCTGTTTGTCATTATTAATCAGATTAGCTCCCTCGCGTTCAGTCACTGCAATATTTCTGCATTTCATTGCTTTCTAATTCAAAACACCTTACTAATAGGGTTATTAAATGCTTTCTGTTGCGTGACATCCTATAGACCTTCAATCAGTTAATCATATTCATATCAGGTTGAAAGTAGTAGTAACTACCAGTGTAGTTTCAAAGTGGTAGTTGTAGTAGAAGCACAGTAAAAACCACAGTTACCATGCTTTTACCACAGTAATTTTAGTTTTACTGCGATAGCCAGGTGTAGTAAAAGGACAGTAACCACAAACCTTACCATGCTTTTACTACAGTATTGGTAGTTTTAATGTGATATTTTTTGTAAGTGCACAGTAACCACAACCTTGCAACCACACTTACCATAATAATGTTATTTTCTTTTCTCTTTCTTCAGATGAAATGACCAAAGGGGCCTTTCGAACAGTCAGCCTATTCTTTTTTGAGGAGAAGTAACGGAGAAGACAGAAAGCGCAAAGGCAAATACTTGCAATGGCATATGTGTTGGTTTTAACCCATTATCAAACATTTAATTAAGCATTTGTTGTGCTAAATTTTTGCGCTTGACCAAGCTTTGGTTTTTGACGCATTGGGAGAATGGGTTGATTATTGAGAAAAAGACTTGTTTCAAAAACACTTGTTTTCAAATCAAACGCACGGCTCAATTTTGTGTTTGTGGCCAAGGCTCTGGGATTGCAGATTGTGAATTTAGTGCAACATCTAAGAGAATATATGAGCTAAGATGATTTCAATTAACAATATTGTTCTGCACTTCTGTGAGAATTGTTCATATTAGTTAATTTGATATCCCTGCTCTCAATGTGAATTGTGTTTTGTAAAATAAATAATTAGATAGGTTGGGCTTTATAACTTTTGCCCAGGGCAAAAATCAAACAGATTGATTCCCTATTTCCACGTATTTCATCCCAGGTTAATCCAGGTCACGGCCAGACCTCCACATTACAACTTTTGAATAACTGCAGAAAACAAGCAGAACTCTGTTGAGCTTCATCACTGATGTTGTATCTGAAATGCAGTTTTTTCTATGTATAAATGTGTGGATTATTTGCTATAGTGTATAGTGTATAGTTACATATAGTGTAACTATACACTATATGTTACATATAGTGTAACTTTACTTTATTCCATTGCCTTTATTATTATTTTATTTTTTTATTTTTTTTATTGGTCAACTAAATTACTATACAACTATATTAATTATGCATTCATCTGTCAAGAAAAATTCAGTCTTCATGGATTCGGTTCGGCGTAGATCATGAACAATCATGAATGGATCTGAACACGACACACAGCAATGATATATCAGAATGTGCTACCAAAGCTATACTAAGGTTTGAGTCATTTTTTATTTTATTTTTTTTGCATTGTGATTTGCAAATCAGCTCTGTGATTTGACATTGCCATTGAATATTATACACTATCAAATCTGATCATATTTGAGATATGCGGTCGAGGGAAAATGTATTTATTTCATTAATTTTACTTAGAGAAGACTCTAAAATGCTAACTGATGAACTGACTATTCACATCTTCTAAGGATGCATTCAGTCTATATTGTCTCAATTGTTTTGTGGTGCAAACTGCCCTGTTCAGTTTCAGTCTCGCCTGCACACCTTCACACCTCTCCTGCCGGGATATGCATCTAATTATTATTATTTTGTCTTCATTATATTTACTGACGAATTTGTATCCACGCTGCTTTAATCCATCTTTTTTTTTATCAAACTTCTCACTTCACTTTCTTTGACTTTGTTTCCTTTTTTTTAAGAAGATCATTTGAAACAATGTTCAAACACTTTCTATGAAGTCTATGCTTATAATGAATTTAAGCTCCATTAATACTTAGTATTACTATTCTATAAATATGTTTTTAAAGACACATTAAGACAAATACTGCATTACAGTATAAGAACAGTTATAGTTACATTTAAATGAGTTTTTTTTTTTTAAATTACTTATACATCATGCATTTACTTTTTCAATGTGCATGCTCATAATCCATTACACACTGATAAATAAGTAATCATAAGTCGTATGGATCCATGATTTATAAAGATGCAGCCTGCATTGCTATAATATAGTTACAATGACTTTTTAGTCATTCAGATTTCTTTCTGTCAAATATGTGAATATATTGTTATTAATAGCCATGTTGTGTTCTTATAAATACTTACTGTGAGTGATAATACAGTTACTAGCCTCTATAAATGCATCATTGATGGCGTTAAGTAAAGTGAAAACATAGGATGCTATGGTCCTAAAGCAAAATGTTAAAGATGTGCTCATTATACAGTTTAAGTATATATATATATATATATATATATATATGTACATACACTTTATAACATCAGTCAAATGTTTGATATAACTTTCTGTGATCTGTGGCTTCTTATCACAGAGTGAAGCTGCTTGGAAACTATGTATATTGTAAAGCACTACTTGACGCTTGGTCGTACTTCAAGATGAGATAAAAGTGTGAGGACATGGATATTTCGGTGTTTCAATATATTTTGTGATATTTCGGTTTTTTCAAAATATTTTTTAAAAAAAAAAAAAAAAAAAAACGAGTTGTCTGGGTAATTTTTTAATTCTAAAGATGATCTAATCTAATAAAATAATACATTTAAAAGAAGTCCTTTTTGCTCATATCTATCTAAACTTGCTTTGTATATGGGAAACTGGGTCGGAATCTATACTTTGTAGAACCCAAGGCTCATAATGGATTTTTTTTTTTTTTTTTTATAAACGCTGACAAATCTTTACAGTTACACAGAATATATAAGATGGCAAATATTTAGTCGATGAGTTGTCAGTACAATATATGACCTACAGTAGGGTATGGTTTTACCCCGAAATTCAAATCCATGCAAATCCATGTTTCACTGCCAGGATTCCAGTTGTTTCTGCAAATTGCAGCAATCCATATGATGTGCTTTACTGCCGTACTGAGCATGTCAAGTTACCTGAGGCGTTCCCCTTCGAGTTCCTGGTTTTTGTTCATGTTTATATAATTTGTGTTTTTGTTTCGTTTCCTGGCTTTTAATTAGCCCTTTTAACTTATTAAAACCATTGCACTTCGAGCCACTGGTTTTTGCTCTTTCCTGATACATTAAATGCATATTCATTGTTGATAAATATGCATTAATGAAATAGTGGTATAGAGTATATTCAGTGATATGGGTGTATAATTAACGGTACCTGTAGAAATTGTGTCAATCCCCATGAGAACGATATGAACTCAAGACCTTTACATTTCCCATCATGCTGACCTTCAGTCCTTGAGTTTCAATGCTTCAGCCAGGCTTTCTGCTAACTTAATTAGACATATTACTGGGGTTAATTTGAAAATATTATCTTTTGTGAGATAAATTCGGAGTTAGTCCAGCATGTCAATACTTTACACCTGAGAGGAGATGTCCGATTCTCATGCATTAGGGTTATACATAACCTCTACTACATTTGTAATAGCATTACCTCTACTACATTTGTAATAGTACATATCATTCATACAGCCAGTATTTATAGGTTCTGATAAATGATCAAAGCTGATTTTTGCTTTGAAATGAATGACAAGACTGCTTTTATGCTTGGGATTGGACTCGGATTGGACTTTTTTTTTTTTTTGCATATATGTGCATGTCTAGGACTTTATTTAGTGGGTGTTTGTGTTGATATCTAATGCAAGTTACAAATTCAATCAATGAAATAAGTTCAGTTGCATACTGGTTAAAGTTGTGTCTTTTGAGTTTGAGATCAATACAGAGATCTGACAGATTCAGTGGTGTTGTCTGTTTGGCTTCCTGAGCTCTGCCTTTGTTTGACTGACAAACAGTAGGGAAGTGCAACTTTGGAGTATGAGAACACACAGATCAATTCAGCCTCTGAACACACTCCAGGTGTAAATGAATGTTCCGGTTTAAATACAACTTTACCACAGAGAATAATTTCAACTTGTTCCTCAGTTTGTAAAAACAAAAATTGTGCAATGCACTTACAGTGAAAGTCTATGGGGCAAGGCACTGTACCGGGATACATGTTAAAATACACATCGTTTTAAACACGACTTTACCTTTTACATGTTAAAAGTTACTGCATGCCTGCACCTCCTGTCATTACCATAAAGCCTATAATTAATCTGCATGTTTTAAATGCCCTATTATGCTTTTTCAGATATTCCTGTAACGATCAGCCTTATAGGTTGTTACATCAAATAAAATGGGGTCAGATTTAACTGTGAGAGGTTGAGAGTGTTTTAAAAAGATGAGACAAACAACAGAAATAGAATGAATACATTAAATGTATTGACAATGAACACAAGGTACCCAAAACAACACAATAAAACTAGAAGAACTTATGCTGTTAAAAGTAAAGAGTCCGTTTTCACCATGCTATAAAACAGTCAATAAGAAACTTGTTGCCAGTCTCAATGTGTTCTCAATGTGTACATTTCCACCAGTGTATATACAGTACAATTCAACTGTAGTGACAATCCAATGAAATGTTCTGGATAGGTAAGCACTTAAAGGTAACTTTTCAATCTGGTCTTGGTTTAGCAACCTTGTTTGTTTCAGTTACCTTCCTAATTCCTGTCATGTGAGGGATCATGTTAGGTTCTCTTACGAGAGGTCTCTCGTACTGCGTAATATATCTTACGCTAGGGGAAAATCCTTTTCCGCGAGATATTGAAGCCAAAAATTACTGTATCGTCATCAGTGTTTAGCCCGAGTTATCTCGGTGAAACCCCGGCAAGTACAAGAGCCAGGAGAAGTCAAGTTCAATCAAGTCGGCCCAACTGTAGTGGAGGTTGCTTTGGTGCAGACAGGGATACACCACAGAGAGGCTGGAGAAGGACTGCCGGTCCACCTTGGAGGTGAGTCCCTACGGGGAGAAGGGCTGGAGGAGGATCAGACGAGGCGGCTTAAGGATTTCCTATCTAAATGGCCACAGTTGTTCTCCACCCATGATGAGGACTATGGGTGTACTAACATCGTTAAGCATCAAATTCCCACTGGAGAGGCCACACCCAGTAGCGAGCGCTACCGACCGGTGCCCCCGACATTGTATTCTGAGGTACGTGCCCTGTTGCGAGGGATGTTGGATAGAGGGATTATCCGCGAGAGCAGCAGCCCTTGGGCGGCCCCGATCGTTCTGGTGAGGAAGAAGACAGGTGCATGGAGATTCTGTGTGGATTATCGGAAGTTGAACCTAGTGACGAAGCGGGATGCTTTCCCATTGCCTCGAGTCGAGGATTCCCTTACGAGCCTCACACGGGCGGCCTGGTATTCCACACTGGACTTGGCGAGCGGTTACTGGCAGGTACAGGTGGACGAGCGGGACCGGGAGAAGACGGCCTTTACGACCCCCTTTGGGTTATATGAGTGGGACCGGATGCCGTTCGGCCTGTGCAACGCTCCTGCCACGTTCCAACGACTAATGCAGCGCTGTTTAGGGAGCCAGCTGATGGATACCACCCTGGTGTACCTGGATGACGTGATTATTTATTCCCCCGATTTTGAGTCTCACCTTCAGCATCTTGAGCAGGTGTTCCGCTCCCTGGAAAAGTATGGGCTGAAACTCCAACCGGATAAATGCCAGCTCTTCCGGAAGGAGGTAAAGTTTTTGGGCCATATTGTGAGCGCTGCAGGAATCGCTGTGGACCCAGAGAAAGTGTCGGCCGTACAGGGGTGGGCGGCCCCAAAGACCGTGCGCCAGGTTCGATCCTTCCTCGGCTTCGTGGGGTACTACAGGAGATTCATTAAAGATTTCTCTAAGATTGCCAAACCCATGAACCAGTTGTTGGGTGGAACGGGACATGCCAGGGGCCGAGGGTCCCCAGCGATTCAGTGGAGTCCGGCCTGCGAGACTGCCTTTCAGAGGCTTAAACAAGAGTTGTTACAAGCACCCATTCTGGCATACACTGACTTCACACAGCCCTTCGTTCTTTACACTGACGCTAGCCATTTGGGCTTGGGGTCTGTCTTAGCTCAGAAACAACAGGAGGAAGAGAGAGTTATCGCCTATGCTAGTCGGAGTCTACATCCCGCGGAGAGGAACGATGCCAACTATAGTTCCTTCAAGCTCGAGTTACTGGCCATGAAGTGGGCGCTCAGTGAGAAGTTCAAGGACTACCTATGGGGAGCAAAGGTAACCGTGGTGACCGATAACAATCCGCTGGTACACCTGCAAACCGCCAAGCTGGGGGCGGTAGAACAGAGGTGGGTGGCTCAATTGGCCAACTTTGATTATCAGCTTCAGTATCGGCCAGGAAGGGAACATACCAACGCAGACGTGCTGTCTAGGTGGCCTGAAGGAGGGTCGGAAGATCCGAGACCCACGCTGGAGGCCGACCGGGACGAGGGAATGATGGTGGGCATTGTGGAGGCACCGGGACAACCACCGGAGGAGCCGCCTGCAAGTTGGGGATGGGACCCACAGCGCTGGAGGATGTTGCAGGGTGAGGATGAGGACCTGTTACTGGTCCGGGCCTGGTTGGGACAGGGCAATTGGCCGGAGGGCGCGGAACGTCGGGCTCAAACCCGAATTGTGAGAGGCCTGCTGGGCCAGAAGGAGAGGCTCCATCTGAAGGAGGGGGTGATTTGTCGGTCCCTCCAGGACTCGCACTCAGGTGACCCGGTCTGCCAGGTAGTGGTTCCCGAGGGGAGGTGTCATGCTCTGCTGGAGGCTTATCACACCAGGCTTGGTCATCAAGGACAGGAGAGGACGACGGCACTTTTGCGACGCCACTTCTACTGGCCTGGGATGGAGGGGACTACGAGGGCTTACCTGCAGGGCTGCCCGCGCTGTACCTTGTTTAAAGCCAGGAAAGAGCCTCGAGCTCCAATGGTCCCCATTCGAGCCAAAGCACCGATGCATATCATCGCTATGGATTATCTGACGTTGGGTAGGCCGGTCGACCAGATTCAAAACATCTTAGTAATCACGGACCTGTTCACTAAATATGCCTGGGCCATCCCAACTCTGGACCAAACCGCCATCACTACCGCTAATGCTTTGTGGAGGTACGTCATCCAGCCCTTCGGGTGTCCTGAAGTGTTCCATTCGGATCAAGGGCCGAATTTTGAATCCAGGGTAGTGCATGAGTTGTCCCAACTGTATGGATGTAGGAAGACCCATACGACGCCCTATCATCCTCAAGGGAACGGAGGGTGTGAGAGGTTTAACCAGACGCTGATCGGTCTTTTGGGGACCTTGGAAGGCGACCAACAGGGACATTGGGTTGACAACCTCCCGGCGATGGTACAGGCATACAACAACAGCATTCACAGCACGACGGTTATGCACCGACTTACCTGATGTTTGGAAGGCATGTGAGGCTACCAGTGGATCTATTGCTGGGGACTACGGCCGCTGAAGAGGGAGGCAGCGTAACGGGGTGGGTGACTAGACACCATCAACGCCTTCAACTGGCTTATGAACGGGTCTCGGACCGAATTAATCAAGCCGCAGCCAAGAACAAAAGGTTGTATGACCGGACGGCTCGAAGTGCACCGCTACTGCCTGGCGAGAGAGTTCTAGTGCGAGATAACCGACGACAAGGAAAGGGTAAGCTCAGTGATCGGTGGGAGCCCCAGCCGTATGTGGTCCAACGACAGCCGCATCTCGATCAGCCTGTGTATGCCATCCCTCCCGAAGGGAGTGCAGGTCCAGAGCGGGTGCTCCACCGAAACCTGATGCGCCCTTGTCCAAATTACCCCAAACCAGCTGTAGAGAGACCTCCGACTGAACAAGCGTGATTCCTCCCTTGGTGGGATGGGCTGTGGTCCCTCAGAGACTGGGTATAGGGCCAAGGCCCGAGGAACCTAACTCTCCGCCAAGACGATCCCAACGAGAGAACCGGGGGCAACCCCCAGCCAGGTATGGAGACTGGGTGTCCGGATCCCGTTCTAGGGACTAGAACGGTTTGGCAGGGGGGTATGTCACGGTGTGACAAAAACAATTCGAAAAGAGATTAAAAACCCTCGTGAATAGTGTTATTTGGAGACCTCTTGTGGATACCCGTCTCATCACACCGCAAATCTGTTGCTATGGCAGCGAGGCCAATTGCCCGATTGACAGCAGGTGTGGAGAAATTAACAGAGAGCATTGGGAGAGGAACACAGATTCAGATGGGGCTTTAAAAAGAGAGAGGAAACAGACTGTCGTGTGGTTCTCCTCCCGTGAGATACTGTGTTTGTCGGCGGGTTGCTTGTATTTGAGGCTGGGCTGTGAAGCGGGCGAAGATTGAAGTGGAGAAGTGGAAAGAAGAAAGTGAAGTATTTGTCAACGGAAACTCAAGGGATTATCGTCAGCAGTGGGAAAGACACAAAGTGATGAGTATTGGATTCGTTGTTATTGCACTAACACTGAAGTGGTGTGGAGAGAGTTTGGAAAGCGTGTGGCACGAGTGAACTAGTACACCGAGTGAATTATTGATCTGTCTCCAACTTTTGTCCTTCCTTCGCTGAATGTGACGATCGCTGCAACCGTCTTCTGCTGTCTCTGGAGAGAAGTTGAGCCCTTGTGAGAGACGAGAGTTGATCTGGTGGGAGGAAGACCGGTGGGTGAGTGCTGGCCCGAATGCACGGTGTGCGAGTGGAATGCAGTGCCTGAAGTGACGATTCACACGGTTTGTGTTATGGAGTGAAGTTTATCGTGTGTACTGTTGAGCGCTTGTATGCCGCTGAAACCATTGAACTCTGTTGTGTTGTTGTAGTACACAGTCGAAAGGGAGCGTCTCGCTCAAAGTGTTCTTCGGCCTGGTGGCCCTCCATGCCTATGTTGTAAGCCGCTGTCCCTGTTGAGAAGGAAGAGGATCAGCCGCGGCGCGTGCTCTGATTGAAGTGTCTTCCTGTGGTCTAAGGATCCCCTACGTCTTGGCTGGAGGCCCCGTTCTAACTGGTTTGGCACCAAGGACACTTACTTGGATACTCACCTGTTTCCCCTCCTGGCCCGGCCCGCTCGCCACCTGCGTCCCTGTGCTCCGTCCGAGTCTGAGGCCACCGCTCCCTGGATACTTACCTGTGGACAGCATCCGAGACTTGCTCCATCCCCGCCCGCGAGTACTTACCTGGTTCCAGTTTGAATGGGGTCCGGGTAGCCAAGATTTCCTTGTGAGCCCTGTAAAGAGTACTTACCCAGTGACCTACCTGGATGGTGTGTGTCCTCCTTTGATTTCTCTCCGACGAGCCGCAGGGTGTTTACGAACGTCCATCTCGCTCCGGTCCAGGGGGCCCATCGAATTGCTTCTGGTGACAAGAAGGAAGATTTTAATTAGGACTTTTGAATTATCCGCTTTTAACTCAATAAAGAAATTGTTATTCCTTTATCCTCTGTCTGCTGTTTGGTTCCTTGACACGCTCCTCGAGGTGGTACCCGGTCTCCAGGGGTGGGTGAGTCTGGCTTGGCCCACCCCGACCTGTGACACTACCACACCTTTTCAAATGCATACACTCACATATATACATATGCAGTACTAACAAGCCCATATATTAATATACATACATATAATTTATTTATTCATTTTGTATTTTTTTGAGAAATGTCGCCAATCTCTTTTTTATCCTGGAATGTCCGTGGACTTGGCTCCCAGACAAAGAGGATCATTTTTTTAAATCATTTAAACAAATTACAAGCAGACATATGTCTTCTCCAAGAAACACATTTATCTGAATCTGATCAAAACAAAATCAAATCATCACAGTATCATTTATATTCTGCCCACTACAACACGAAACAGAGAGGGGTATGTATTCTAATAAAAAATAAAAAAAACATTTGTTCATAACACCACAATTACAGACCCAGAGGGACGTTTTATCATAATTAACATTTCAATTAAAAACAACTCAGTCACAATAGGAAATTTATATGGCCCAAATACAGATGACCCATCTTTTTTTCAGAATTTTTTTTCTTCCATTTCAAATATTTCTAATTGTCCAATCATAATAGCAGGTGATTTCAACACAGTTTTAGATCCAACTACAGATAGATGTAACAACATTGACAATAAATGCATCTGGAAATCTGCAGAAACCATAAAACAGTTCATGTGGGATCTTGGTCTTGGCGATAGTTGGCGCCTCCAGCATCCGGACATTAAAGCATTCTCATTTTTTTCACCAGTTCATCATTCATATTCTCGCATTGACTTTTTTCTCACCAGTAATTCTATTATATCCAATATTTCGAATCAAAGATTCACCCAATAATCATTAGTGATCATGCTCCATTAACATTAAAATTGAATATAACCACTGCACATAAACCCATTTCTAGATGGCGATTTAATACCTCACTTCTACAAGACCACGATTTCAACAGCTACTTTGAAAGAGAGTGGGCTTGCTTTCTAGAGATGAATGACTCCCCGGAAACATCCCCATCTCTTCTGTGGGAAGCAGGAAAGGCAGTATAAGAGGCAAAATAATTTCATATTCCACTTACAAAAAAAAGAAAGAGAAAGAACAACAAGATTAACTAGAACAGAAAATTAAAGAACTAGGAAGACATCAACATAAATAACCCAACAGAAGAAACACAGGATATGCTAAGAAAATATAAATCGCAATTAAATAAACTAATTAATATGCATACTCAATTCCTTATTCACAGACTACGACAAGAACACTTCCATCATAGTAATAAATCTGGTAAATACCTGGCTAATCAAATTAAACACAATAAAGAAAAAAACAACTATATCAGTCATTAAGGACTCAGCAGGGACTCCTACCAACTCACCAGAAGAAATAAATCAAATCTCTCAAAAATTTTACAGTAAACTATATTCCCCTGAAAAGAATCCATCCCAGGATGACATAAATCTGTTTCTTAGCAATATCAACTTACCTCAACTTAACAAACAGCAAATAGATACTCTAGAATTGCCTTTATCAGAACAAGAACTTTCTTATGCTCTTAAACACATGCCCAACAATAAATCACCAGGTCCTGATGGCTTCCCTGCTGAGTTCTACAAACAATTTTGGTCTATCTTATCACCACTTTTCATCCGGTTGATATGCGAATCAAAACAAAAATCAAAACTTCCAGACACCATGAACACAGCCACAATTGCACTCCTCCTCAAACCCAATAAAGATCCAACATTACCGTCAAGTTATCGCCCAATCTCACTAATTAACGTAGACACTAAAATAATTGCTAAAGCTCTTTCCCATAGAATAGAAAAAATCATGCCAACTATATCCATCCCGACCAAACCGGTTTCATTAAAGGTAGACAAGCATCAAACAATACCCGCAGACTCATAAACCTAATTCACCACTCATCAATAAACAAAAATAAATCTGTCATAGTCACTCTTGATGCGGAAAAAGCATTTGATAAAGTAAACGGGAAATTCCTGTTTTCCACATTAGAGAGGTTTGGTTTTGGGGAGTCATTCATCAACTGGGTTAAAATTCTCTACACTCACCCTCAGCCACTGTCATTACTAACGGACTAACATCACGCAGCTTCACTCTACACCGGGGAACTAGACAAGGACTCTCTCCATCTCTATTCACCATATTCATCGAACCGCTTGCAGCAGCTGTCCGTCAAAACAACTACATCAAAGGAATTCAAACATTAAACATACACCATAAAATAAGTCTTTACGCTGATGATATATTATTATACTTACAAAACCCCCCAAAATCATTACAAGAAACAATAAAACTCATTGATACCTTTTCAAACATTTCTGAATACTCAATTAACTGGAATGAATCGGCTATACTTCCATTAAATTCCACCAGTGTGGATGTGACATCCCAAACATCACAAATCCCTTTGTGCACCAATTACATCACATATTTGGGAATCAATGTTTCCGCCAAGCTGCCAGAGTTGTTTGCACTCAACTATACCCCATTACTTAAAAAAATAGATGGCGATCTTCAACGTTGGATGAATTTACCATTATCAATCATGGGCAGAATATCAGTAACAAAAATGTATACTCCCAAAAATAAACTACTTATTTTCAATGATTCCAACACAGCCCACTCGTATCTGGTTCAAATCTTTAGATTCAATTATTACAAAATTCTACTGGAAAAACAAGACCCCAAGAATTAAATTAACAACCCTACAGAAACCAAAATCACAAGGTGGATTAGAAGCACCACATTTTTATAATTATTTTCTGGCAAATCAACTCCAAAACATTGTTTTACGGTGTGTACTTTACTCTTAACACCTTTTACATATTTATTTATTATCTCAGGTAAGGTAAAGAAAGTCAAATCTGACCTAAACTGTAAGCATTCAAAAGGTACTTACAATTTGGTCAGAAGACTCCTCTGTGGTATGTTCTCATTAAAAGTCTTCCAGCATCATAAATCTCAGAAGGCAGATTTTGTAATCAATTAAATTTCTTTTAATTGGTTACTTTTCTTTTTATAATAAACAAAAATATAAAAGGCGAATACAACTTAATCGTTTAAGTATAAAATACAATAGTCATGTTTTGAAACAAAGGTGTAGTAAGCTCTGGGCTTCTTCTCTTCTGCTTGGGGTTTCTTGTCCTCAGCTCTGGGCTTCTAGGCGTCGGGGGCACTGGCGTATCAGTATCCCAAGAGGCAAACAGTTCATCAGTCTTTTATACTCCTTGTTTACAACTGGCATTTGGTTGACACTCCTCCAAAGTTTCCCAGATCCTTCTCCAGTCAGGTGCAAGCGGTCCACCTCTTCATGTCCTTGAACTACAGTAAACTCAGCTAAGATGGCTGAGTTCATTTAAAGTTCTAGGAGTCTAGCGCACACACATAATCGCAATTTTCTGCTCCTCTTAACATGGGTTGGCACAGTCACATATACATACATAACCAATTACTGTACATCTATGCCAAAACAATATAAGCCATCTTTTACAAACAAAATAAATAACAACATTGAATGCAATGCATTACACTGGCTAAATATGTGTAACAAAAAGGCATCTATAATAAATAAGGAGGCAGGTAATTGCATTTTCTTGATATTATACAACACCCCCTTCATGCAATTATCCTGACTCTTTATCCTTCCTTCTCATAATTGTAGCACAGACTTTGTTCACTTCATCAAACTTTACCAATAACATGGACATTTGTCCATCATTCTTAAATAGATTGGTTTGTTACAGTTCATGCAATATTTCACCCAGTTTTGTTTTCTGGTTCCCATAACAGAAATAATCAATTATATTTCTTTTGTAATTGTATTAAAATTATTTATTTATCAAGGGGCAAAACTTTGTGCTCTGCTTGTTTATCATTTTCCTTGTGGGTCCGGGTAGCCAAGATTTCCTTGTGGGTCCGGGTAGCCAAGATTTCCTTGTGGGTCCGGGTAGCCAAGATTTCCTTGTGGGTCCGGGTAGCCAAGATTTCCTTGTGGGTCCGGGTAGCCAAGATTTCCTTGTGGGTCCGGGTAGCCAAGATTTCCTTGTGGGTCCGGGTAGCCAAGATTTCCTTGTGAGCCCTGTAAAGAGTACTTACCCAGTGACCTACCTGGATGGTGTGTGTCCTCCTTTGATTTCTCTCCGACGAGCCGCAGGGTGTTTACGAACGTCCATCTCGCTCCGGTCCAGGGGGCCCATCGAATTGCTTCTGGCGACAAGAAGGAAGATTTTAATTAGGACTTTTGAATTATCCGCTTTTAACTCAATAAAGAAATTGTTATTCCTTTATCCTCTGTCTGCTGGTTGGTTCCTTGACACGCTCCTCGAGGTGGTACCCGGTCTCCAGGGGTGGGTGCAGTCTGGCTTGGCCCACCCCGACCTGTGACAATAGCAAATAAATCTAGCAATGTCAGATCAGCGGGACTTAATGTTGGATATTATCAGATCTATTGTGATGATTAAATTATATTAAGAAATATAAACAGGAGGAAAATAGAGTTTAAAACTAAAGCTATACGGAGCTACTAGCGCAATTCACTTAGGCAGACAGGAAACCGCTGTGCATCAAACTGCAACATTACACACTAACTAAAGTTGAAAAAGTATAATAGGACCCCTTTAACTTACTCCAGGACTCTGTAGTCTCCGAATAACTAAGCCTATTTTAAGCCACATTCATGAAAGGTACTTAAATGTCCTAGTTCAACTAGTACGCATTAAGGCCTTCTATTGGCTTAATCAAGCCCTGTCTGTTAAGGCCTTCTATTGGCTTAATCAATGCCCTGTCTGTAAAAAAAAAAAAAAGGGCCTCAGCCTTTGTTCCATTGCAGTTTGAGACACAAACTTGTTTTGTAGCGTAATTGTACTTTACTTGTATTATGTAATACTACCGCTGCTATTGCAGTAGTATTTTATACTTAAGCTGTATTGCCGTAATACTGCAGTTTTCTGCATGTAACAGAAACTGCTGTATTACTTCTAAAAAAAACTACGCAGTAATCATTTGTGGGTTGGGGTGCATGTAATGTAAATTACTGACCTCGGGCATGCAGTCGCTCATTTAAAATACTCAACTCTTGATCAGGCATCATCGGGGCTTTCTCCAGGGCAACGGACAGAGTTTTTTGGCCTGCTGAACACCCTGGTCCAAAGTGGGCCAGCTCGGGCTTGAGGAGCGGTCATGAACAAAGGCAGAGTTTGTCCGAATCTGGAGAGGGTCAGCGCTACGGATCATTTCACTTATAGCTACCAGTTAACATCAGCATTAAAGACATTTAAAATCATTGTAACTCAAAACTCACTTTCAGATTACCCTGGAAATCCAGAGTTCTCGCGAGAGCACAAATTGAATTTGCTCAGCGAGTTACTCTGGCATCGAGTAATGATGCTCATTAAATATGCCCTTGTATCTGAGCTGCACCAATCACATTGGGTTATCTGATATAGGCGGGCCAGATGCTAGCTAAACAAATGACGAAAGTGCTGCAATGTTTAAGTCATTAGTAAACATTGCAAGATGGCTTTTTATCTAAAAGAGGAACAGAAGACAGCGCTTGAATCGTTCCTTTGCAAGGACGTTTTTGCTGTTTTGCCAACCGGATACGGCAGGAGTCTAATCCACCAGTTAGCTCTGCTGGTAGCTAAGTGTATGGGGCTTATTGTTGTGATTGGTCATAGTGTTATCCAATTGCGTGCGGTGAGATTTTCAAACGCATGCTTGGTGCCGCCCCTCGAGCTGGCCGGTTTTCATTACTCGATGCCAGACCCTTAATCTTTCAGATTTGGGTCTGGATTTCCAGGAAATTTCAGACAACAGGGAGTGTTTGAAATAACTTCCATTTGTGATCCGATGTGGATTCTGATCACCGTAAAAGACAGAAATATATTTAAATGTGATGCAAAACGCTGTTACCAAGTAAACAGCCCTCAAAGTTTCTCAGATGGTGGAAAAATGATAGAATTGACCTTTATCTATATTTTTTAATGTGCATCCTTTTGAACTAAAGCCCCATTGTTTTATACTGTCCTGTGATTCAAATAAACAGAAATAGACGTGACTGAATAAGTACGTGTCCGCCCTCTTTTGTGAAATAATGGTAAAAAACACTTTATTTCTGTGCAATCCTGACACAAACTAATTATTTCTGTGCAATCCTGACACAAACTAATTATTATCAGTGTATCACTTTTTATTGTAAAACTGTGGTAAAACATTGATGCCTGGATTTTAAATCTTTTAAGTAAAAAATAAAAAGACATACATTTATCACGTTCATTTTGCGATCTCGCTAGTTTCCAGTCTGATAAAACTTCCCTTTGTTGGTGAAATGATGGGGTTGTGTGATGTTTAGTTAAAACAATGGTTTTAGTAAAGCGCTGTGGAGCTTCTGACCCAATCGTGTGATTTTGGGCACAGTGATACAGAACAAAGGCTATTATCTCCGACTGGCCTGTTGAAAGTCCAGGCTCGCAATGCAGGGTTTCCAACTTTGGGACTATGGCTGGAGTGAGACTCTGTAAAACTTCAGTAACTGAAAAGGTTCGCTCAGCATCCGCATTTGAGTGTGGCAGACACAACACAATCTGGGCAACCTTTGATCATTTGGGGAAGTTTAAAATGCCACTTGCCCGATTTGCCAAAACGTAATTTGTACCATGAGCCTATTTTTATTGAGAAAATAGCTAGTCCACATAACGCAGGTCAGACAACTTTCGCAACTATAGTTGAAGTCTGTACTATTGGCACACAGACTGATTAGGCAAGGCTACGTCTGTAGTGAAAGGCACACCATTTTATTATCTGCTTACCTTGATTGTCATCAAACTTTCAAACGTGCATCAGTGGCTCCGACTCCGAACCTATGCTCTGAACACACTTTTCACACGCAACTGACGTATCAGGAGCAAGGTTTTCAGCGAATCAACGATCAGAGAATACTGCAGCGAGAACGTTGTAGGCAGATGTTACAGCTGTGGGCCTTAAACTACTCCCCTGTCATTAATACGCTGTGGTCTAGTCATCAACAGAAAATTAACAGATTGAGAGGGGAGAAAATGGATTTTGGTGTGACATTTCTTGCGTGTGCGTGAGAGCGTGAGATTGATGCTGAAAGCGTGAGAGTTGGCAACCCTGGCAATTGGGCAACAGTGGAAAAGCGGCTATTGCCAGAACTCCACGTCTCTGTATAGTTGAATCAAAAGCCTCTTTCTGTTATATTGTGTGTTTATTATTTTGCACAGGCTTGTACAGTTTTATGTATTTTATTTGATACAGATTTATACTTCTGTTAACAAGTAAAATTGTAACTAGTTCATTCTTCATTTGACTAATCAATAACATTGAAGGAATCTAATTCTTGACACTGGCTTCTTTACTTCTCTCGTAGTCACTGGACATTAATTGGGAATTCGGCCCTCTAAGGTGATATAGTACCAAAACAATAATCAGCACATTATACAGTCTCTCAAACATTAGGAGTTTCCTGTCTGTGAAACTCATTCCACACTGATGATGACATACAAAAACAATTCTCTCATACATGAATACTCATGTGGTACTTAAGGGCTATTTTATACCTAAAACTTTTTCCACAGTGACCACATGTAAACGGCTTCTCTCCAGTGTGAACTTTCATGTGCCGGTTAAGGCTTCCTTTTCGGTTGAAACTTTTTCCACAATGTTGGCAGGTGAAAGGCGTCTCTCCAGTGTGAATTCTAATGTGGTCTTTAAAGTGTTGTTTTGAATTGAAACTCTTTCCACACTGAGGGCATGTGTAGGGTTGCCCTCCAGTGTGAAGTCTAAAGTGGACTTTAAAGTTTCGTTTTTGAGTGAAACTCTTTCCCACTGAGTGCACACGTAGGGTTTCTCTCCGGTGTGAATTCTCATGTGGACTTTAAGTTTTTCATGTTGATCGAAACTCTTTCCACACTGTTGGCAGGTGTAAGGCTTCTCTCTAGTGTGAATTCTAATGTGTTTGTTAAAACTTCCTTTTTGAGTGAAACTTATTCCACACTGTTGGCAGGTGAAAAGGCTCTCTTCAGTGTGAATTCTCATGTGGCATTTAAGGTTTCCTTTTGATTGAAACTTCTCCCACACTTTTGGCAGGTGAAAGGTGTCTCTCCAGCGTGAACGCTCACGTGGACTTTAAGGTTTCCAATTTGAGTGAAACTCTTTCCACACTGTTGGCAGGTGTAAGGCTTCTCTCCAGTGTGAATTCTCATGTGCCGGTCAAGGCTTCCTTTTTCAGTAAAAGGCTTTCCACAGTGAAGGCAGGTGTAAGGCTTCTCCCCTGTGTGAATTCTCATGTGTCTGTTAAGGCTTTCTTTCAGAGTGAAACTTATTTCACACTGTTGGCAGGTGTAAGGCTTCTCTCCAGTGTGAGTTCTCATGTGCTTTTTAAGACTTCCTTTTAGAGTGAATCTGTGTCCACACTGTTTGCAGGTGAAAGGGCTCTCTCCAGTGTGAGTTCTCATGTGGACTTTAAGGTTTCCTTTACAACTGAAACTCCTTTCACATTGTTGACAGGAGAAAGGCTTCTCTCCAGTGTGAATTCTCATGTGTCTTTTAAGGCTTACTTTTTCAGCAAAAGTTTTTCCACACTGTTGGCAGGTACGACGCTTCTCTCCTGTGTGAACTCGCATGTGTCTGTCAAGGTGTACTTTTTGAGAGAAATGCATTCCACACTGTTGGCAGATGTAAGGCTTCTCTCCAGTGTGTATTCTCATGTGGACTTGAAGATTTGCATGTTGGTTGAAACACTTTCCACACTGTTGGCAGGAGAATTTACTTTTAGTTTCAGTTTTTTTTGTCTTTTTAGTCTGTGAGCAACTAAAAGTTTTTTCTCTTGTTATGAAATTATGATTTCATATTGATCTTTCTCTTCCATTTCATTCAGTACTTCACTCTCCTTTTTCAGCCCCATCAGGTCTAAGGCAAAAAGAGAAAAATGCAAATTAACACCAGTTTAATGGCACAAAGCAACAGAAAACAAAACATTTAGACATGTAAAGCATCAAAACCAAAATACAACTTGATCCTATTCCCAGGGCCGTCGAGGGGGGATGTGTTGCTCAAAGTTTAATCTGGATCAGAATAATCGGATTTGGAAATCCCACGTTTTGCTATCCAGGATCTGGTAATCCATTTGACTTTTGTGCTGGTTGTTAAAAGCAAAATTTGATTGGATCACCCTGATCGAGATACACACTTATTCAGATCAACAATTAAGATGCAATTGTTAAAAATTGCTCTTGATTGGTTCATCTCTGATGATTGTGTCACTGTAATTAAGATACAATGATAAAAACAAAACAAAAAACAACAGTTAAGTAAGCAATAAGGTACGAGAGACTGTTCCTCCAACCCCTTCAGCCGTGACTCATTCATGATACAACACTAGCCTCGAGTACCTTATTGCTTTTATAAAATGGTTACCACACAATACAAATATTAAAGCCGAAAAATATGTATCTATGCAACTTTCATGAGGTAAAATCAATAACATTCCCATTCTGCCTACTTCCATCTACGAAACATTAATCGCCTCCGCCCCTCCCTTACCCCCCACACTGCCGCTGTCCTTGTCCACAGTCTCGTCACTTCCCGTTTGGACTACTGCAACTACCTCCCTCACAAATCCCTTCATAAACTTCAACTGGTCCAGAATTCAGCTGCCCACATCATAACTCGAACCCCCTCCATTCACCACATCACTCCTGTTCTCCAACAGCTTCACTGGCTCCAGGTCCAGTTCCGTATCCCATTCTGGATACTGGATAAGTCCTTCTGTTAACAGTCAAGGCCATACACAACCTCAGGGTCCAACTTCAGGGTCAATTACTCTGCCTCTTTCTGTTGTTTTTAATGTTGTTCTATTCTTTATTTTTGCTGCTTTTAAATGTCTTACGGTGTCCTTGAGTGCAGAGAAAGGCACCTTTAAATAAAATGTATTATTATTATTTTACAGATTATTTTATCAGATTTTCCTGTGGTGTGAGGTGTGTCAAGAGTCGGAGCGTCGGATTCACCCCAATCTCGAATCATAAACCCTTTTGTGTGCGGGGAACCCCGAGGACAAACATGCACGCTCTGGAAATTATCACGTGAAACGAAACAATACCAATCAGAAAACGAGCTGACGGAAGACTCACCTCCAGCTCGAACTTTAACATGTAAAGTCCATGTTCACACTGTCTCCACGACTTTATCTAAATTTTTATTTTTTATTTTTTTATTCATCATTTATTAAAACAAACAAACAGAGGATTAACAGAGCTCAAACGCTCCACTATCATTTCGGTCCCCAAACCCCCCCCCCCCCCCCAACCACCCAACACCACCACACGCAAACAAAGAATGATCACAGTACTTCATGACCACAGACGTGATAGCGACAGATCTGGAGTCATTAAGTAATTTGAGAGACTGGTGTTGGTCAACCTGAAAAACATCACTGGACCCCTGATTCAATTTTTTTTTTATTTTTTTTTATTAATATTGCAATTGCGATTTTGGCAATTGTTTTTGCTTTTTCAAACATGCTACATACTAAATGAATTCGGTGCACAAGAAGTGCATAACAAAACATTTCACAATGAAATAACATTAGTACTAACAGCTTGATAAACAAAACTGTAATAAACTGTCTTTAAAACAGACAACATAAAATAAATTAAAGTTAACTAACCTAAATTCCAGTCATAAAAATAGACAAACTTCAAATTTGTTTTTCAGTGCACACACACTTCACAATGAAATAACAAACTGTACAGTAGTATTAACTGCTTGATAAACAAAATTGTAATAAATTATGTCTTAAAAACAGCCAACATAAAATAAATTAAGATTAACAAATCTAAACTCCTGTCAACAATAACAATAAATAAAAACTAACATCATTCAAAACCAAAAAATAGATTGCTCTCTTAAGTTTTTTGCAGAAAAACCAGTATGTCAACCATTTCTGGTTTTAAGCATGAATGGTGACGTCACCACATTTCCCCCAGTACTAAACACTCTCTGTGAAGGTGAGCTGGTGGCAGGAATACAAAGATACTTTTGTGCAACCCTGCTCATTCTTGGGAAATGTATCTGATGGAGTCTCCACCATTTCAGAGGATCTTCCTCACGGTCAATGGATGGAGAAAGCAGGTAGATGTTTAGCTCAGAGGCAATGCTTCTTCAAGTTGCAGAGCTGCTGGCATGGTTGATGTCTTTTTGAAGAAGCTTCCTAAGGACCTCCTAAGGTAGATCAGTGTCAGGATTCTCTCTGCTTGTGCTACTCACAGATTCAGATGTATCCTTTGGCATACTGAGCAGAAAGAAAATATTAAAAAGCCATATAAAAGAGTGTTTATCTTAAAAGATGACAGTTTCATCCAGTTTACATAAATTAACTCACCTTGTGAGAACTCATTTTCATATCAGACATGACCCTGGCCTTAATATTTGGAAGTTTATCCTCATCAGTGTAGCTGGTTTTGAATCTTGGATCCAAAGATGTTGCTATATCCAGATGCTCTTGGGTAGTTTCATCCTTATGATGTTTGTTGATGTAGTTAAGAATTTTTGATTTTGTAGTCTTTGTCAGGTCAGTATCTTCATCCTCCACTGCAAGTATCTTTGTGTTCAACAGATGAAGAACTGGTTTGACGTAGGACACACTGATGTCGTTTTCACTGGAAAGGGCATCCGTGAACTCCTGAAGTGGACCAAGTGCCTTACAGATTCTAGAACATCTGTGTCTTGCCATTGTGGTACTAGGTGTTAATGCATTAGCTAAAATGAACTAATAATGAACAATACTAATACAGCATTTATTAATGTTAGTTCATGTTAATTTTAGCATTTACTAATACATTATTAAAATCAAACTGGTAACATTAGTTAATGCACCATGAACAAACATTAATAACTAGTGTGCTTTTGTATTTAATGTATTAGTAAATGCTGTGTTAGTTTTACATACTATTGACATGAACTAACATTAACAAGAATTAATAAATGCTGAAAAACTAAATTGTTCATTGTAAGCCAAAGTTTGCTAATGCATTTACTACTGTTAAGAAATAGCACCTTATTGTAAAGTGTTACTTACCAACTATTGTCAAGTTAAAATTACTACAGTACTTTAGTACAAAACATTATAATTCATGTAGAAAATTAGCTCTAAATAAATAATTAATCATAACTTGTTATATTGATTATTAATATTTGGGTCAGTTAATAGAGTTAACTTAATGTAGTAAAATTAATATTACAATCAACATTACAAGCTTTGAAGCTTATTTGTTAAATGTAACAGTTATGTGTCTGATTATCTCAGTCATTACATACATTTTTATATTAAACATCTTTGCACAATTTGTTTCTTAATAAAAACTATGCCCTACAAAGTGTCCTAATATTCTTAATATGTAAAGTATAAATGTATAATAGTCTAACTTGCCAATTGCCAAATGTAGTCTGTGTCCGAAGCACTGCAATGGTGCCCAGTTGTTCAAAGTGACAGCCTTCACTATATTAGATCCATTGTCTGTGGTGATAGACACTTGTTGCTCTTCACAAAGTCCCCATGATGCTAAAGCTTCTTTTAAACCGTGAGACATATTTTCTCCAGTGTGATTTTCTGGAAAGTATGCTGTTTGCAAGTATCGACTTATTATTTCAAAGTTGTGATTGATATAATGGACCGTTAAACTCATATACGGCTCCATCACATGGTCGTGACGTACCGTTTCACCTGCTTAAGCTCGTATTCAACACCCGTCTTACATTTCTCATACATTTCGGGAATAGCAACTCGTGTGAAATGAGTGCGAGATGGCAGCTTGTATCTTTTGTCCAGGGTTTGAATTAGTCTTCGGAAGCCATCTTTACTTTACTAAGTCTTTGCATATATGATAGGTGATTGCGTCGGTGATTTCCTTGTGCCGTTTCGATCTCTTTCTCACGCTTGCAAATGCTTGAACGATGGATACTGTTCAGTCGGTTCAGGCTGGCTTTGAGGTGTGCTTTTTGTCAACATGCATTGATCATGGAGTTTTTTATGGTGCTGTTTTTAGTGTTGGAACAGGTTTGTAGTATTGCCCCATTTCGTTGCAATAATCATTTCACAGGTCTTGCAAATTACCTTGCTCTGTGACACATCCTCTCTCCTGAATCCAAAATACTCCCAAAAGACTGATGTTGAATTTCTCTTTAGCACTGAATAATTTTTATCTTACCAACATGCATATTTGATGTTCTTTCCTCCCATTCACCTATTCTGTTCTCCCGTTTCATCATAATTTGTGCGGTGCGCTGAGTGAGCTCTGATTGGTAAACATCTTAAACATGCGCACAAGAACGTTGCAGTATTCTGAATTTAAATATTAATTAATTAATTAATAAACTTACAGCCTTACACGGTTTAGAAATCGCATGTGCTCAATTCGCGATTGTTTTGCGTTTGCAATTAATTGCACTGCCCTAGTCTGTGGATGATGCAGTCGACATGGAACTCCATTATATCCTGCAACATCTCGACAGACCTGGGACTTTAGCAAGGATCTTATTAGTAGAATTAACTAGGGCTGTGACAATAACCGCATTACCGCAGTAATGAGAAGCCTACTGTTGAGGTTATCACTGCCATCACCGCACTTTATTTAATTTTATTTTTTATGCGCATGTGTTTCGGGTTGGGTTCGCTATAATGTCTATTGAATAGCCTCGGGTTCGGGTTTGTAACTAAGAAAAACTGTATAGGTAATACATATAGTTTGCGTGCCGTGAAAACCGAATCAGCTGATAGACGATGATCAGAAGATTATAAGCATCAGCTATTGGCCTTATCAAGAGGATTTTACATTTCCAATTAATGTAGGCCTATTCAATTATTACTACTACTTTTATTATTAAATGAATAGGCTATTAGGCTACAATTCAATTTCCCTGCATTGATTTTATAGCGCATCACCCCATAACCGACGCAGTGAGGAAAATGAAACATTAGTTATATAGTTTAGTCCTCATTTCAAAAACAACTTTAACACAAAATACTTCTCTTCTCATTTTTCACTACTTATGGGCCACAAGAGAAATATTAAGAAAATAAATTGATACCGTTATATAGGCTACCAATATAACGTTATATAGGTTTACCTATCGTTATATAGGCTACAGGGGGGACATGTCCCCCCCATCCCCCCCCACTCTTTTCAAAATTGTGCCCGTTTGTTGGTGTTACAGGCTGTTCTTGCATGCCAGTTGTTGAAGCAATCATGCTCTGGCAGGAAACAGAGAGGCAGGGCAGAAGACTGGTGTCTTCATGTGGCACATTCTGCACTTTCTTCTGAAAGCAAGTTTTGATGTAGAGATGTGCTTTGGCTTGTGGCAGGCATGCTGGGAGTCAGGAGGAGCAGGTGTGGCAGAGGAAGCAGGTGGTGGCATCCAGTCAGCAAGCTGACTGACCAGAGCTTCTCGAAACTCCCTCTGACTTTTTGCCCCCTTTTGTTTTATTTTAGCCAGCTGCTGTTGAATGATGAAGGCGTTTACAACAGCGATGTCCACAAAATGGTAAAAGAGACCGGTACCACTTTCTGTTTTTTTTTGGATAATAAATTCTACTCACTTGTTGTAGTCGGGCACTGCAGCAGGAATGGGGACTGTCTTTTCTACCCATTGCCCATCAGGTGTCTTGACCCTCCTCTGCACAGTCTGGTTTCCATTAGCTGAATGGAAGGAGGAGCACATCATAACTTCTCTTGTGTCCTTCCATTCAACAAACAGAAGTTTGTCATCCCTGATCCACCTAATGGACCCACAAGGGGGTTTTTTGGGCAGTTTTTTTTTTCGGTGGTTTGGGGGATGCCTATCCTGTTGCTTCTGATGGTCCCACAGGCGAAGATCAGTTTTTCAAGGAGATCCCGGCCCAAGACATTGGGATTGACTAAAGCTACTACAGATTCATAGCTCAGCTCCTTGTTCTTTGGGTTTTGAGTTGTGGGGGATTTTCCCTCATAAATAAAAAAATCCCACGTTAGCCAAGCTGTGAATCTGCGAGTACAAAGAGCTTATACCCCCATTTGGTTGCCTTGTCCCTGTGGTACTGCTTCAGACTGATCCGTGCTTTGGAAGCTACTATTCTTTCATCCACTGAGATGTTTTGGTCAGGATGAAAGAAGCTCTTGCACCGGTCACGTAGCTACACATATATGGGCTTCACTTTGCACAGGCGGTCGTATTCAGGGGTACTTCTTTTCTTGATATTTTCCGCATCCACTTTAGATTGTTGATGTGAAGTGCATTGGAGATTGCCTTGAATCTTGATGTCTTGATCTACTGATGCTGGGAAGCTAAAATTGAAAAGCCGGGATCCATTCCAGTAGTCTGGCACTGCTGGTAGCTTTACCAGACCCATGTACAGAACAACTGAAAGGAAACTAAACAAGTCTTTTTGGCACATCTCCTGCTTTAATCTCCTTGTGCTGTTCTGGTGCTCAGCAGAGTAGGCATTTGTATTTTATTTTTTTTATAATGGTCTGGCAGACATCAGATGAAAAAAAAAAAGAGTTGAAATAACTCTAGAGGGCTGTAACCTTTAGAAGTGATAACTTGAGGCCCAGGCGTACGTTCTGGCTTGAAGATGGGCTCAGGCGGTACGTCAGGCTCGTCTAAATCAAGCCATCTCTCTTCAGTATTAGAAAGAGTATCTGAAACCGAGTCAGTCTGTCTTCCTCTTCCTCTCACACTGCTTCTTCCTCTTCCTCTTCCCCTCACACTGCTTCTTCCTCTTTCCCTCAAACTGCTTCTTCCTCTTCCTCTTCCACTGCTTCTCCCTTGTCTTCCGGTTGTAGCTCTCAGTCGGTCTTCAAAATTGTTAGGAGCAGCACCTGATGATGATGCAAATGATGATGTTGGTTCAGCAGTCCAGTCCTCATCATCAGTATTATCTGGACACCTATTTCAAATATAAGTAAAATGTAAGTATATAAAAGTAAAATAAGTACATATAAGTAGTATCATGTTTCATTTACATGC